>JAAGKR010000878.1:0-78837 GCA_011419295.1 Clarias macrocephalus | reverse complement strand
CCCCACTAGCTTGACATCATTAAACTTTATTAAATTGGTCCCCAGCCAGTAAGTCATTAGTGGCTGGGATATGTTCCACCCTGTTTTAACAACATGATCACTTGAATTTTAATGTTGGAAAATGACAGAGAGAGTGTTGTGCAAAAAGCATTTCCTAAAGAGTGTTTTGAATTAGTCCATATGATGTCAGCGAATAAACAAAATGCACCCCGCCCTGGCAGAGCCTTTATAAATAAATATTTGTAAGATTTCGGTTGGTAAAATCATTTTCTTGAGTTGTTACGTTTTGCAGCATGAAACACTAGCAGAAATCACAACGGTTTTCAACCCAACATAGATGGTTTTCATTTTCCTATTAAAAGAATGGATTCAAGTCCCAGGCCATCAAAGCTGGACATAACAGCAAGGCAGCAAGAAGACACAGAACATCAGAAACCACCAGTTCAAAGTTCCCACAATATGGCTAAAAGTTTGTTGACAACTAACCCCACACATGTGCGGGCCATCCCCAGACTGTTGCTCCAGAGCTGAACGCTAGTAGTCCTTTTAATGGTGTAGCATTAAGGTAACTTTAACAGGAACCAAGGGGCCCAAACCTGTTCTGACAGGACAACATCTCCACAATAGTGGCTTTCTCCATCGGAGAAAGTAGACAATCTTTAAAAATAGAAAAGAAACTTTGATGCTTCCTTTTTAATTTCTAAACTCAAGCTATAAAAGTGTACATGACTATAAAAATTTCGACAACGATGGGTTTCTCAAACAACGCAAAGGCAATTCTCGCTCAATCATCATCTATCCACTTTATCACAGGGGCCATAAAGCCTATCCCAGGAGACTTAGGGCACGAGGCGGAGTACACTCTGGATGGTGTGCCAATCCATCGCAGGGCACACACACAAACGCACACACACATCAGGGGCAATTTGGAAATGCAAACGGCCTGCATATCTTTGGACTGGAGTACCCAGAGGAAACCCATGAAGCACTAGGAGAACATGCAAACTCCATGCCCACAGACGCTGAGGCGGGAATCGAACCCGGACCCTGGAGGTGCAAAATGATAGTGCTAACCACTAAGCCACCATGCGGCCTGTGAAAGGAAAAGGATACATGAATACATATTTGTGGCAGTTACTTTTACGTTATGCTGACATTGTCTAGGTGAAGTGGAGGTAAG
Organism: Clarias macrocephalus; assembly: GCA_011419295.1. Lineage (NCBI taxonomy): Eukaryota > Metazoa > Chordata > Actinopteri > Siluriformes > Clariidae > Clarias > Clarias macrocephalus. Next base: position 77,657 of record JAAGKR010000878.1, on the reverse strand, counting down.
ATATTAGAAGACAAGAATTTGGAGAAATGGTCAAAAAACAGAAAAATCACTAGGTCTGTGAATCACAGGTAGACGCCCGATTTGATTTGATATTAGGGCAGTACAATTTTTGATTTGATCGAATTTAATAGCTATATTTCTTACAGGTTTTGAAGTATTAAATCTATTAAAATATTAAATAAATATTACAATTCTGTGCGACTTGTGTTGTTGATTGTTAAAATGTCATAGCTTATACAAAGAGATACAAAATCTTTTTTTACCTCATGCGCTAGACTCCAGTCCAGTAGGTGGTGGTATTCGACCAGCCACTCCTAAACTCAAAAGAAGAAGAAGCGCTATTCTTCAAAAGCACGCGTATTTGCAGGAAAGGCGTTACTACAGTATGTTATGCTAATCTTTCTATTTCTGGTACGTCATGTATGCTTGCAATTCACACCCTGTGGCTGTTCCTCAGTGCTCACCTTAAAATATATATGTGATGTCTTGTTCACCAATGCACACTGAAATATTCTGTAATAAAATTTAGCATTTCTTTTTTTTCCCTCTGTCTGCTAACATTTTCTTGCGAGCAATGTTCGCAACTCAGAAACCATTTCAGTTGATGTGGGATTTTTTGTTTTGTTTGTTTTTTTTTTTTTTTGTACTGCGGCTTTGAGATGTGTGATTTAATTGCCGTGTTTTTGGAATGTCTGATATTTCCCACTGAGAGTAATAACAGCAGCACACTGCAATTACCCCACAGACAAACAGCTTTGGTTTTGATAGTCAGCAATCAGTCTGTGTCATAACACTTCCCTTGTAATAACAACACAAACGCTACGGAGGGTTTTTTTATATATATTCCCGAGCTTTTGATGCTAGGCTATTGTTGAGGACAGGCTGCTGTGCCAGACTCCTGCGATGAAGACATTGTTTCAGGTGCCCGTGCTGGTGTAGCATTCACACCCGGCAGATGGACAGTGCACCTGTTTTGGCATTTGCCAAGAAGTCAGGTGCCCATCTGAGCCCATTGTCTGGCCTCTCAGGCTAATGGAGGCCTGAGCCTCAGCCTTAATACCCATTCACAAACGCAACAGGGGTCAGGATCATCCGTGGCTACATCATGTGGGCGCCTGGCACCGCTGAGTGTCATCATCACACTGCGTCTCTCACCATGCAGGCATGGATGTCTGAAGCAAAAGCGTCTACCTACAGTACATGTGCATGATATGTTTTTTTTTTTTTTTTTTACATGCTTGCTGCTAAACTTTTTATTTGTGTGTGTGTGTGTTTTTTTTCTACAGAGATAAATCATAAGGTAACACAGGCCTGGCTGTAACAAGGGGCAGCCACTCTGATTTAGATAAATCACACTCCAACAGTACACTCACAATCCACCCACACACATGCGCAGCGCTTTAAACAACACAGCGGTGCATATTCAGATCTGCATGTTCATTTGCGAAACTGCACATATTGTCATGCACTTAACAGTCGAAGTGTGTAACAGAGGTGTGTCTCAGTTATTTACACTTTGAAATCAAGCAATGAATGAAATTTTTATTTATTATACAGCGTCAACAAAAGTATTCATACATAGGAGAAATGACTACTTTTTAAAGTAAAATGTAACTTTATTTACAGAACACCCTGTACATTCCCAGACATGTCCCAGACATTACCCTGTGTTAATGTAAACACAAGTCAATGTGAATGGGAATCACCAAAGGACACCTGATTAGATTTTATCATGATAACTTGGTGCCCATTCAACTTGTATCATGATTCTATTAAAATCACAATTTTATAAATATCCCGATTTGTTTAGATTAAAAAATATATATATTCTGTTACAATTTTAAACAATTGTAGGGAATAATTTGCTCCTATAACACACAGCATCTGCTTGCCAATGTGTGAATAGTTTAGATTGCCTTTTTAGAGCGGTAGAATAGTTTAGAGCGCTTGTAGGATTATACAGGAACTGCAACATTTTACCACCTCAAATGCAAACAGACATAAATTCAAAAAAAGAACATTTAAAAGAATGATTTTGGAGTATTCCCACCCCACCTACCAAACCCCATGCACGTCTACCATGTTCCATGTACTCCGCTTTCCTTCCACAATCCAAAGACATGCCGATTAATTTAACTGGTGTTCCCAAATTGCACGTGTGCGTGCGTGCGTGTGTGTGTGCGTGTGTGTGCGTGCTGTGATGGATTGGCACCCTGTCCAGGTTGTACCCCGCGTCGTGGATCCAGGCTCCTGTGACCCCTGGACAGATAAGCGATATAGTAAATGAATGAACAAATGAATGATTTTGGAGTCAGTGTGGCCATACATGAATTGCGCAACATTTGCCAGATACCCTTATCTAGAGCGACTTCGAATTTTCATCTCTTTATACATCTGAGCAGTTGAAGGCTTTGCTCGAGGGCCCTTGGTGGACTTGGTGGTGCTGGGGTTTGAACCTTGGTAACTGTAGTTACTGTAGTCTAACACTTTAACCACTGACCTACCCCCTTTTTCCCTCATCTCTACAAGTTATTAAATGTATCTTGAGCCAGACATATAAATATTGTGGGAACTCCATACTTAAAACTTGACCTCCAGTTAATGATTTGGTGGGAACAGACAGAAAAGTCTATTCACTTTGAGAATTCCCTTTAGGCGTTGTGGGTTAATGGTATATCCATGCTCTAATTCAATTCATTTTGCCCAGTCCCATTCTAATAAAATATTTCTCACAAGTTGTGGGAATAAAACTTCAGTCAAAGCAATAAAATATCTCATCCTTATAGCTTTAGTCGTAGCCCAAGTATATTTACTGTAGCCACACATTATGCATGATACTGATACTGCTGTATCAAGTGCTATTTTACATGCTGGCAGTCAAAAGCTACATTGACGTTACAAGCCACGGTGTTCGATTCCCGATTTTTTTTTTGGCCAGATCGGATTCGCATGTCATGCACATTCAGAATTCCAAGTGACTTTTATCAGTTTCTCTGAAATGGCACAGAGGCGTTCATCGAACCGTCTTTTTGCTTGCATCATCTGGGTTAAAACATACCCCATATTTATCGTATTTGTGCAACCACTTGAGTTTAGCAAAAAATATCTTTGGGATTTTGCCCTGGAGGATGGATGGCAAGCAGTTAGCTGGCTGTATTTGTTGAATTCCAGAAGAAGGAGGAAAGCTAGACAACTTTCTTTAGCTGTTTTAGCAGCTGTTGCTAGCACTGCTATGAGATCCCTCGGCATGCGCAGGGTCGAAAAGTCTAACGAATTCTGATCTGCCCACTCTCATCCAAGTCGGAAATGTATCCGATCTAGGCCCACATACAGAAGTCATCAATATCCAATCTGAAAAACATCATGAGTTAGACAGAGTAAACCCGCCCCTCCCCCCAAAAAAAGAAGAAGAAAAAAACGATCTGATCTGTGTGTCACATTGGGGTAAAAAAATTACATTTGAGTCACTTCATGCTGGTAATGTGAAGCCAAACAATTCCCTTTTTGGGAGAAAAAAAAATTGGTCTAGCTCCATAAAAGGTTCTTTGACATGTCCCTCCCTAACAGACTCCATAAAAGCTCCATGTTGAACCTTGGCCTTTTGGAGAAAAAAAAAATCCCTTACCCCTTATGAAACCCAGATTAAAATGACTGCACTCTGATAAAATCTATAAATAATTTAAGGATGTTTGGTTGTTTAGATCCGTCACTCCTACGGTACATGCGAGACTAATTGAATACATTTTCCCTCTCGCAGAAATATTATACATCAAAGTATATGAGGTATGAATTCAGAAATTCATAGTTCATTGGCATGTGATTTTTAATGTGAGGTGCTTGACTGAACTTTGGAGCAGTTCTCCGGCGGCCTGAAATAGCAAAAGCTCCATCAGACATCACGCAACATTTCTCTCCTCGGTTCAAAGCCTTGTCTTCAGTTCTGCAGTGTCTGGTCCTTTGGCTGCGTTCTCACACCGAGCGGCGGAGAGCACGGGAAGTGTGTGTCAACGCGTGCGCATCAGCCCATGAGACAAGTGGGTGGCGCACTCCATAGCCCCTGGCCCTCTCTGTCTTGAGAATTCCCACAGTGCTCCACTGCTCCACTACTGAGATGAATCACCCCATCCTCTGTCATTCCAGCCACTCGGAGAGGCAGCAAACGTTTCTCTTGCAGGAGGGAAAAAAAAAAAAAAAAAAAGAAGAGCAAGGGAAGTTTCCCGGTGCGGTTCGGGTGACAGCTCTGACAAAATAACCAGCGGCCTCATTACGGTATATGCAAACAGTGATGAAGCGCACTGTATGGAGATGTCATGTTAGACGATTAGAGCAGGGACCTCTGACACGGTGCGCCGAGACTGTAACAAAGTGGCTTGGCTTGCCACGGGCGACACCGTGCTTAATTTGCTGCGCAACGTCCCTGTAATTAGATGAATTTGGCACAGGCAGAGGGAAAGACAGCTAGATCAAAGCCTTGATGAATTAGGGGTCCACTGTCAAGATCACATCACATTAATCAAGGTAGCCGAGTAGTACGACACGTCCATCCCCCCACCCTGTACTCGCCACTGTGTATGATGAATAGGCTCGCTGCTACGAGGCACACCATATGTATCACCATCAAAATCTGTGAATTTCAATGTAAGAACACAACTTCCAGAATTGTATTGATTTATTCGGCCCCTTTCTTAAGATAAACCTGCCTCGGAGGCAGACCCCGTTTCTGGCTGGGGAAAATAAAGTAGTTTGAGTTGAACGCACAGTACTGACAACAAAGTGTAACTTCAAAACTTGTTTGGCCCACTTCAGTTTACACAACACGAAGGTCCCAGATGACAATTCATCTGGGACGTGTGGAGCGACTGAGGTCTCCAGGTTACCCTACATTACTGTGGAAGTCCAGGGCTACATTTTTGGCCATGAGGATTTGGTTACGCTGGAAAGGAAAACATCATGCTGTCATGATCTAGAAAGAAGTCAGAAGGACTCAAAGAAAAAAGGAAAAAAAAAAATCATGTTAATGGGAAAAGTATGTCAACCAGTATGTTTCTCTTTAGGCTGGAGTTGGCAAACAACTGCGAATCTCCACATGCAGTGTGGATAGAAAAGGAAATGTTAGAGATGTTTATGTGTGCCAGTGGTCAAGTATCTCATCCGCCTTTGATATTTTATTGGCTTGTGATTGGAAAATTACTTTGGTTTCATTTGTGGGGAGGAAAAAAAAAAAAAAAAATATATATATATATATATATATATTTGTCCTGTCAAACTGGAGTCTGATGATTTTCCCAGAAGAGCGCCGTAACTCGCGTCTGGTTTTTCACCGGCGTTTTTGATGTGAATGAGCTGCTTGTTTAGAGAGACAGTGAAGACATCATCACTTACCCATGCAAGGGGTGGAGGCCATGAGGTTCATAGTGGTATCTTCCTTCGTGGTGACGTATGTCGATGGGGATCGGCGTGTGAAAAGTCGGGAATATATGATGAGGCCCTGCAGATAAGACAGAGAAACAGAAAGAAGGGGTGAGAAAAGTATCCAGGGAGCGAAATAGAAAAAAAAAACTGTAAGAAACTTCAAAAAAAGAAAAAAAAAAGAAGAAGAAAAAAACTTTCAAAGCCGACCACTCTACAGTAAAGTAGAGTCTCAGAGCAGGCTGAGCAGTTTCGTGTAAAATATTGGCACTATCACACAAGAGAAGTGGAATAAATAAATAATCAAAGTCATCCTAAGAAATCCTACATCTTAGACATAAAAGATATCCAACTGGGCTTTCGACAAAGACCTGCAGCCAGACGCTCTTTGAACTAGCGGGAGTGATGGACGCTATCAAGGAAAAGCGCGGCCTCGACACAAACCGGAGTTGACAGCAGGGGGAGAAGCTTTGCTCTTGCCTGTTGTAATGGTGCAGGCACATACACACATTCATGCACAAATACCCAGCCCTACATCTTAATGGCCCCAAAACAAGGACAAAACCCTCTTTTCACCAAAAAAAATAAAAAATAAAAAATAAAAAATCAGATGTGAGAATCGTGGAACGATGCAGCGGTAGAAAAAGAAGAAGAAGAAGAAACCCTCTGATGCCTTTGAAATCAAATACAGCCTCATTAATAAGGAGTTTGTGCACTGCTTAGCAACTTTTTACTAGGCGATGCGATGCCGTTGCGCATGACGCTCCGTTTACAGTCAACCTCGTTTATATGAGCTCGGCATTTTCTTCATTATGGCTCCTTTTGTGGGGAATTTTTATTTGGAATGAAAAGGGATCAAAATCAACGCTTTCCTGTAATAAATACTCTTCTGGCTCGGGATGGCCCATTAAATCCGAGCGGGCCTTCATTAGCTGTTGTGATAACGAGACACCGCAGTTGATCTTTTGCAGGACCGAGTTTGTTTTTAGTGCCATAACAGTGTGGTTTTTTTGGAGTCTTAAAGTCTTTTACAGAGTTTTGTTTCTAATTAGCGTCAGTGTTCCTGTAAGTCCTCTTTCTTTCTTTCGCTGTTTTTTTTTTTTCTCCCTACACTTTGTTCTATGAAAACATTAACACCACTGTTCCACTCACTTGGCACCGGCAACACAGATCGGGTTTCTTAGGCTTTTAGCACTCGGGACTAATTGTAAAAGGCTGACATGCTGACGTGGGGGATTAAAAGACAGGAGATGAGAAAGAGAGATATGAGGCTCGGCCTCTGATGGTTTCTGGATTGTATTAAAATTCTTTAGAGAGAGTGGGAGTTTGGGAAAGGTCAAGGGTCGCAGATCATTACCTATATCCGAGGAGCCTCCGAGGGCCTCCAGGGGGCCAAACACTCAACAGTGGTATGAGTAAGCACTCGCCATCCTTCTCCTCTTGCCTGATCCATGATGGACAAGATCAGACCGAAAGCTGAGATGTATGGCACTTGGCTCTTGGATTCTTGTCATATTTAACTCTGGTTTGTATCAAAAAAACTTTGTGAGGCCTGCTGGGCTTTTTTTTACTACAATGCTTCGTGCCTTGGTTTTTGCAAAGGTACTTTTTAACGAATAAACACAAGAGTGCACGCATCTTTTAATGGCTGGGAGGAAATCCAACGTTTGCAGCCTATAATTGGTTATCCAGGAATATGCAACGTGCTTTCATTTTTATATCTATGTAATACTTGGTTGTTGTTTGGGCCCCGAAGCTGCAGGGTTGGTGCATGACTTTTTTTTTAGGTTTTAGTCATCCTACCTATCTTTACAGCTTTTGTTTGTCATGGAAAATGCCCCGGGTCAGGTTTAATTGATGCAAAACACCATAAAACACACCTGACATTCAGAAACATGCATACCACAACAATAACGGTGTGCAGCTGTTAAAAAAAAAGAAAAAAGAAGACGAGACTACAGAGCTCCGTACGGCACCGTTCGGATCTGACCTTTGAGCTGAAAAGCTTCCTATTAAAACCACAGCCACTTCACAAACCTCCGAGCAGAAGCAATGCTACACCGCACAATGGAGGTCATGTGATTAAACACAGGCCTTGGAGCTTTCACCAGCCTCTCTGTCCCATGAAAAAAGAGCAGGGGGGCTATTTTTTTTTTTCAAGTAAGCATTATAATAGTGCTGCGTGTGAGTGCGCTGTGCTGTGGAGTGGATGCAAGCAAAACAGCTTCATTCAGCTCCCGGGCCCGGTTAATGCTCCTTAACTAATGCCGGGAGTGAGTTATTGGTTGGGTGAAAAGGTGTGCAGGGGTGGGGGTTAGAGAGAGATGGCCCACGGAAGAGTCGAGACAAAATAAGAAAGAAGTAGGTCAGCAAAATACAAAAGTTCAACACAACACAACTCAAGTCATTAAGATTTGCTATAGCCATCGAGTGCCATAGCGTACCATAGAGTGCCACAGCGTGCCATCGAGTGCCACAGCGTGCCATAGAGTGCCATAGAGTGCCACAGCGTGCCATAGAGTGCCATAGAGTGCCACAGCGTGCCACAGCGTGCCATGGAGCGGCAAAAATTTTTTTTAAGAAGAATTACAAATTTTACTACAGAAACAGAAGACTTTCAGAAGACACACTGATGAAAACTGAGCCATAACTGAGCTTTCATTAGTTAGGCCATTTTTTCTAGTTTTACCACCAGAGAACTGAGAAGCGATAGCACTCGTCTGATTAAACAAAACGAACTACTGAAAAGAACAAACCTTAAAAAAAAAAAAAAACACAACAAGGCCTAAAATTTAGTCAATTATTTCTGACAATGTAAACACACCCGGCTCATATTATTCTGTTGCCCAAGCTTAAAAGTAGTATTAACGAGCATTAAAACCCTCCCCAATCTGTGTCATTAAGACTCCACATTTCTCCACACAACCACCATTCATCAGAGAGCTGCCTCAATTATCCGCATTAGCAGTGTTATTTCCAGAAGTCACATTTTTCATGTCAGCCTCTTTGTCTGGGCCTCTTAGGGGCCGTTGGGCTCGGATCCGCCGCCACCCCCTCGGAGGAGGAGGCCCGGGCCTCTGGTACGGCACGGTGCTCCGTGCGTGTTTGTGGATCCACCAGGTTGGGTTATTCGATCACGTGGACAGCTTCATTGTTCCGTGAGAACAAAAGGCGAGCGCTCTGGAGAGTTCAAGAGCGCCGTTTACCTGCTTCGGTGAGCCGTGTTCCCTGAGGGGGGCATGCTCAGGCCCTCACATCTATTAGTCTTTGGGTGATAACATTTGTTTTAACATCTGGGAGGAATGGAGTCACTTTCTCACAGTCAGTGCCGGAGCTGGAGGCTTTTCATTCACACTCATGGAGCTGGAGGAAAGATTTAAGCTGAAGCTCTGTGATGGAAATATAGTAGAGGTCTGTGCAGTGCCGCTATCTATATCTGTTTAGTGCTCCAGATATCTGATGACTTCGGATTTAAACTCAAAGTGGATGTGCTGGAAGCTGGTTTTAATATTAACCATGCTACGATGCCTAGCATGGAGACACTGGAAGCATTCGCAGCATTTGGCAGATACCCTTACTTACATTTTTCTCACATTATATATCCGAGCATTTGAGGGTTAAGGGCCTTGCTCAAGGGCCCGACAGTAGCATCTTTGGTGGTTGGTTCTTTGGTTTGGTTTCCAAACCATTGCTGGTCCAATGCTTTAACCACTAAGCTATCTCGACTACGAAACCACCTCCAGCCACCCCTGAGGAAGAAATGCCAGTGCTTTCAGCATGATCTGAGAGTTCCTCTACCTCGGCTACACGACTGAAGTTTATAATTGGTTTTAGCAAGAGATCATCATGGGGAACGTTTTTTTTTTTTTCCTTATCACATGGTTATTCTTTTTTTTTCCTACCTGCCCATAAAATTTTTAAACATTCCTATATATGTTTCAAATTTGCATTTGTATTTGTATAACACCTTGTCTGTTCATATAGTCGCATCCCTAGTCTCAATCAAATCTCAGTTCTCCGAGGAACCTAAACTCATCAAACTTGCTTAACCAGACTACAGTACATACAAATTTGGTACATAACCTAATGCTCTTATGGGTTAAAATGCTTATTCCGCTCGAAACATGAACATTTAAGGCGCACAAACAGACACCTCTTGCCTTTGTGTAGCCCTAATCCTGGGATCTACAAAGCTAAAATGGTTCCACCTTATAGGAAGTGCTCAATAAGCGTAATGATCCTCTGAGAAGGCCAGTCCTTGGCAGCGTAATTAAAAGGCTTTCTGTCTTTATCCAGACAAGCAGGAGGGGAAATTAGACAGGAAATTCCTCTGGAACAAGCTGGCCAGAGGCTTAACTACACATCATCATGCCAAGCATTACACACCACCAAGCCCCATGTCGCAAAGAATTCTGGGACATGCCAAGGTAACTCGGGGCCTCTGGCAGTTTCAGAGTCTCAGCATGCAGTTCATTAAACAGCTGCCTTTTTTCTTTTTCCCATCTTTCTCTTGTGCTCTCTCTCTCTCTCTCTCTCTCTCTCTCTCCTTCTCTCTCTCTTTTTTTTTTATTTCACAAATGTTAGCATTTCTAACAGGATGTGCTGTCCCCATTACTACTGTGGGTTTGAATCGCGGTGCTGCATGCGCGGACTTCTGATAAAAATGCTCATCTAGAAGTGACCGTGAAGTCCGCAGGAGGAAAGAGTTACAGCCGAAAAATGTGCTCGAGCTGTAAACGCAGGAAGTCCAGCCTAGGACTTCGCAGCTGCAGGGGCAGGAGGTCAGAGCGAGGCGACACTTATCAGCGTCCTTCAGCTGCATCTGGGTAAAAATGCTAATAAGGTCCATGCATCATAGGGCTTTGGATAAGAAAGCAAAGCGAGCGAGAGAACGCCAGGCCTCCTCTGTCCACAGCATGTTGTTAGCATGCTGTTTGTGTAATTTAGGTACTTAAGACGGCAAGGGTTCGAAAGACTGATTACACCGTGCTGTAATCACGCCGCCCCCTCTACCTGCTGATTTATCGCCGCTGCTCTTAATAGCTCTGCTTAACACACAGGTTTGTCCAGATTAAGTAATTACCTTTAAGCAAAAGTTTATTATCTTTAAGACTGGCGCGTTTGATAAAGGGACTGCCGTGTGAGAGAGAGAGTGGGAGAGAGAGATACGGGAGAGGTGCTGCGGCTGAATGAATGAGAGTGATAATTAAGAAACAATACATTAAATTGGTTTGTTCTTTGGGCGCTGTCACTGTGTTCCCTTGCTTACATTCATATTAGCCCCGCGGAACCCTTGCTAGGGGGGCGATGGGGATTACTGCCGGCCCAGAGGCGCTCGAATTATTCCTCAGGCACAGCTGTAAATTGAGCAAGGACCCAGGTCATTTAGAAAGAGCAGAAGGAGGGGGAGAAGTGCGTTCCTGCTGAAAATAATACATTAAAACCCACCAGTGTTCAGAATGTATTATATACTCTATATACGGAATTAAACATGACGCCCATGAGGTCATAGGAAAATCATCAACAGTAGGCTGGGGTTAAAAGCTGTCAAAGCTGACCAATCAGGGTTGAGCATTCAGCAATGCTGAGATAAGTGAAGAAGAAACAATTGAGGAAGAGACAACTGGTCAGTCATGCCCCTGCGGGCCGAAATGGTCACACTGACTTTTTTTCTTCGCACCCAGCTTCTTTCTTGACCATGAGAAAACCTCAGACACAGTGCGGGACATGAGTAGCATGCTGTCCAGAGCTGATACAGGTTTGTGTCACATCACACTGATAAGTCCTCCTCAAGCACGCTCCCATCAACAGAGCACACAATCAGAATGTTCTCTCATGTATACGAGATTTATGGTGCAACGCTGCATTTACCCTTGCTTAAACAGTCTTACCTGTTACAAAATAAGCAAGGTTTTGGGAATGTCCTCATCCAGAAGCATCCAAACACAGATCAGATGTATTGAATAACTCTTCAGCAAGCTCTTTATCCCAGTCAGGGTCTTTGTGGATCAGGTGCCTGTCCCGGGAGCACTTTGGCTGAGGGAGGAATACGCTGTGAATGGCACGTCAGCGCAACAGTCGCACACATTCACACCTAAAGACGATCCATCTTTTGGGACCCCGAAACAGGAAATACAACAGCAGCCCACAGGCAGAAACTCGAGATCAGGTTTAAACTGGAGCGAGGCCGAGCTGCGTCACCGGACCACCAAGTTCAGTACAAGTTCTCCTGAACGGACGGTTCCGTGTTTACTCCTCCAGACACGCGTGTTAGCTGCATTTATTCCAGTGAAGAAAATAATGCTTTCAGATGGCACAGGGAAGCTGAGCTGAGACAGCTTGCCCTGGCCCGGCTCCTTTGTTTGCTTAAACTCTTGAGGTGTTTGCTGAAGTGTTTCAACTCTTAGCAGGCGGTGAGCCTAAGCAGAGTTCTGGTGGTTCCCCCCCCCCCCAGTGTTTATAAACTGCTCTTCCTAAAACGGTTTACATCCTTCACGTTAACCCTTCACTTCTTCGCATGGTGCAAACTAACCCTGGATTTTTATTATTTTTTTTACTAACAACAACAGTCTGCTTAACTATTGTACCAAAACAGTGCGATAACGGATGTGTTAGGCAGCGCGTTGAGCACGTGGCTGAGACTTTTTGCTTTTCCAGCTGCCTCGACCTCGTGCTGCCTCCGCGAGCTGCGGCCTTTCCTCGGCCAGGGACACGCTCGTAAACGCAGAATGAGAAACAGCTGTAGGGCGCAGCCTCCTCCTGCACACTTGGCTCTCTCCGTCTTCCCAGAGGGGGGTGAAGGGGAATCGAGAGGCCCCTTCATGGATGGTATGCTCGAGGCCTTGTCATGAAACGTCTCGTGTGAGAAGTACTTACAACGTACAACTGGTATTCTGTACCTCGTAAAGTCAGGAAATCATTTTTTTTTCAGCTTTTCCCCCCCCTCTTCTTTTTGTTCTGTCCAAGTTCTAATGCGCTTGCTGTATCCTGGGCATAAATAACATATGCGTGACGACCTTACTGACAATCTTATTACAGTCAACAACAACAGTGACAAGAATATTTAAAGAATTTTGGACCTGGCAAGAGATATTAGATTTGGATTTTTTTTATATTTTGGAGTGTGTATGTACAGTTTTGATGGGTATCAATATAATATCAATAAAATTTACTTTTTTTAAAAATCTTATTTAATCATATTTAATCACATTTCAAATGGTTTTGCTTCAATCTTGTTGCAAAACCAGCCATTTTTCTCTTCTTACATAGCTGACCTATTTAACTCTACGGTATTTTTTCATGTAAAAATCTGTGTTGTACTGTTTTATGTAGATATGATGGCTCTTTTAAAAAAAATTCTTTTAAAATAAGAGTTATATTTAGTTTTATTGCCATTACTTAATTCGATCACTAAAACCTTTTTGACTGTTTGACTGAATTTGACATGATGAAAAATAAAGCACCATTCACTTATTAAAAGAGCTAGGGAAAAGAACAAAGTGTCTGAGCAATGAACATCTAGATTAACACCTGTATCCAATATATGCTCACATGCCTTTGAATTCTCTTTAGCACCTCGCTAAAAACAGACCAAGGAACCAAAGGCCATCGGCCTTATTTTAGCATTACATGCGCACTTCCATATGGGCGCCACCTGGATTTCACCTTGTCTGTGGGGTTCTATTGAGTTTTGCTACAGATGAAGACCGCTACGATGTCAGTTCCTGGGCAGACAGTACACTTTGGTCGACTTCCTGACCTTGCCCATTTAACAAGAGTTCCAGCATGAAACACACGTACTGTAAAATATATAGTATTGTCGACGCCCTTATTAGAGGAAAATATTAAAAGGTTTCTTTACGCAAATCAAGGTATAACCGGAAGTGCGAAGCTACAAATGAATCTCAGATTAGATCTCAACTCTTTTTCTAAGATGTGAAAATCAATACGTGTTAATAGATAATTAGACCCTAATTTCTCCCGAGACTCAACCTGACTGCCAGGAATCTTATAAAAAGTACCTTGCGATTTAATTGGCCTGTTCAAACAAGCAGCATGAACGAGCAGCACAGGCAGATGTGTTAATTGAAACGCCTTAATTGAATAATTAACAGGGCTGGTGACAGTCGCAATTGCTTTAAGGCAGAAAGTATGGGTTAATGAGTGGGTTGAGACTACAGGCGTACTGACCCTGTTTCAGCAGCATGGCCTGGTTAGAGGCATAATTAGCTTTTATACTCGCATCCGCTGTCCCTCAAGCCTTAGCCTTAGTCTCAGTTCTGCACTGCATTAAGTCGAATGGCTGTGCATACTAGCCTACAGATGGACGAGTGGAACGAATGGATAATCGAATCAGATTATAATCTTTTACAGTGGTAGAGGAATGCAAATTGCTAAGAGATCCTAGCTCCAGGTAAGGAGACAAAAAGTCTGCCTCTTAAAGTGGTTAGTTTTTTTTCTGGCGAACATTGGAAAAACAGATTACTTCTGGATCAAGACAGCATTGCAACTGCCAGCACATCTATAGAAGGATGGTTAGTTATAGGGTCGTTTCACCAAAGGAATTCATCAATAAATGAAGAACTGCTTGTTAATAGGGTGGTCAACTGGGTGATGAACTAAGTAGATGGATGGATGGATGGATGGATGGATGGATGGAGGGTTTTTTGGATAGTTGGTTTGTTAGTTGGTTAATTGCTTGTAGGACGATGGTTGATTAGATGGTTGCTTAGTCAGATGAATGGATGATTGATGTAATATCTGGCTGGTTGACTGTATGAATGGATGGATGGGTGGGTGGAGTATGTATGCATAGTAACTGCAAACACCTAAAAATCAAGTACATGTTTGGTGGGTTGGTTAGTTGGCGAATTGATTGATCTAGGGGAGAGTGGGTATATGGATGGATGAAGAGTTGGTTGGATAGATGGATGAATATAAGGACATATGTATTTGAGTATGGATAGCTACTGCTTTTCCAGATTGCTGGACAGATAAAAGAAGAACTGGAATTATGTATGCATATACAGTGTGTATGAATAAAGAAAAAAAATATTGAAATAAATACATATAACCAGACTTGTATTGGTTTCTGTCTCTTTAAGGTTATGTTAGCCTGAGTCCAGGGTTGGATTTCTCACTGGAGTGATTGTGGGGGGTTGAAGAAATGATGGAAGAGCTTTGAGGCCTTGATTGTGAAATCAGAGCACAAACAAGAGGCTCCACAAGGCTTGACTACAAAGGCCTAGGAAAGAACCCTCCCCCCCTTTTCAGCCCCCTAATGGGAACTGTGGAGTGGGGCTGGAAGGAGGTGAGCTTGGGGGCCTCCTGTTACTCTTTGAGTTGGCGGAGATTTTATAATGCATCCAATAACGGAACAAGCTGGGGTGTCATCCGTGATAGAGTTTTGCTCTCAATTTAAAAAGAGGAATTAGATTCCTGGTAGATGGGACCAATGCGCTCTGTGTTACTGTCCTACGCTCTAAGCGAAAGGTAGGTGTTTACTTATGGGCTCGTACTAGGATTTATGAAGGTTTAGTCCAAACACGATTGTGCCTCATACATCCAAAACCCAATTTATTATGTTAGGATAGGAGTTGTAATTCTGCAACATCATTTCATGTTCTCAACAATTTCAGACCTGCGAAGGCTGCACGCCAACCTACGCTTCAACAGAACATGGTTTATTAACGGCTATGTAATATTTCATCACGTCATTGCAATTTGCATCATTTAGACACTCGTTAAGGATGTGCAAGCTCTCCTTGCGTACCTAAAAAAGATGTCAGGATGCACAAATCTTAAGTTAATATCATGTTATACCAATATAGATTATACTTAAATATACCTAAAGCACAATATTATATTATATTATATTATATTATATTATATTATATTATATTATATTATATTATATTATATTATATTATATTATATTATATTATATTATATTATATTATATTATATTATATTATATTATATTATATTATATACAATTCACTTGTAACCATATATAAATAAAGCCTATCTAAAGTAGAAGGTTTATCCCAGTGCAGTATTTTGAGCTGGGGAAAAATCTGATGACTTTTCCAGGTCAAACTCTCTCTCTCTCTCTCTCTCTCTGTCTTGAAGTGACATCACCCTCTTCACTTTTGAAGACTCGTGCCGCAGGAAGTCCTGGCACCTCACTCGAGTGCCACTGGGTATTCTGACTTCCTTTGCATCTGCAAGCCTCTCGACGGCAGCCTGCTGCAGGTCGAAGGGGGGGAGCTGTAGCCATCATGATCTGACACAAAGAGCTTCATTCACAAAGCACGCTTTTTTGTCGGCCAAGAGGGTAAAGAATTACTCAAAGCAATTCATTCAGCAATTCTCCGTCCACTTCAGAGGGCTTATAGTGCTGCAGAAGTCCAAGTAACGTTATTGAGATAAACTGCACAATGGTTTCTTTTTTTTTTTATATCTACCATGCATTAAAACTTTACGTTGCCAGTTAGATGATACTGGAAAATTTGGATTCCAAATCACACGTTTTGTTCTGACGTTATTTTCTCGATTTCCTTTTTTCCTATCTGATCATATGCACTCCAAAAAAAAGTTCCTCTTACTACTATCTTGCTCATAGTGCAGTGTTCATTAGTGTTTCTATAGCTGTTAAAGAAAAGTAACTTTCAACAAGTTTCCCTGCAGCTAATGCGAACTAGTTTGAAATGTGTGTATGAAAAAGTCCCTGTTAGCGCTTTAATACAATATCGCAGAGTCTTGTAGAAATAAAGGCTTTTACTCACAATGGAAAATCTGTCCATACTTCTACTTATACTAAGACCTGTCTGTAATTTCTGTTATTGTGTTGATAAAGTAAATCACACATGCCATTAAAACAAACTTTTAATTTAAGGTTACTTACAAACCGGGGTTCCACTACGCTAATCTTTTTTTTTCTGTAAAATTTCATATGTAATCTTGTAGTCAAGAAACACTAATAAATAAGAAAGGAAGAACCTGGAGGGGTTTTAGAAATCTCCAAAGAGCGCAGAAAACCCTCAGGCTCGCTCGCCTCTTCATGAAGCACAGCTTTCGGAAATAACAAATGTCCACACAATCGCAAAGGAAGGCCCTAAATTAGCATAATATCAAATATCCCAGTAATAACTACCTTCCTTCCCGGCTTTTAGATAAATGTATGAAGATAAATTGCTACACTGGTTTTGCATTTTCTTCACAGCGGTGCCCTGATTCGCCGGGGAGCCTGGTGGGTAGGATGGCTAAAATCACATGTCATCAAGATGGAGAACTTTAAGGAGGAGGATAAAATGGATTTCGAAGGACCTGGGGTCTCGTCCCAGATCTAAACACACCAGCCCACGGCATGTGGCGCCAGGCTTTTTACTCCTCTCACTTTTATTTAACACCTTCAAAGATCTGTGATAGGACTAATCACGCAATGCTCATGAGGTCAGAACTTCTGGAACAGCCTCGTGTGGGTGACTTAAAAAAAAAAAAAAGGCATACCTTGATCGTTGGTTTTATCATTTGACTATAATTCACTGCAGAAACTAGCCGGACAAGCTTTATCATGTGGAGTTAAAAACAAATTTTTTGTGATTAAAATATATTATAATCCATCATGTTTCTGAATTGTGTTTAACATGCTTCATTAGTTAAATAGCCCATTGTACAGCAGTACTATTGCTTGTGCGAGGTGCACGTGGTCGTGTGTAGTACTCGTTAGATAGTCTACAGCATATATGAATTGGAAAACCAGAATATCTGATGCAGTTTAGGCAAACACGGCGATATAATAAAAATATTTCAATATTACAACATTTTAACTATTTACTATTTATATGTCTGTTGACTGATGCATTTAAAACTCATGTGAATTCATATTTTTAGACCATTTTCTCAACACACAAGAACACCCCGATATGTCCCGATTATTCTTATATACCGGAAATGTATTAAGGATTGCAATTTATTGAATTTATTTATCCCCCCCCCAAATTTTTTATTTATTATAAAAGATATATTTTATGCTCAATTTACGAGAGTGTTTAATCGGGACTTATGATCAAATTTCTCGGAAATGAACGTGTGACATTCACAGAAGACTTCAAGCACAGTACAGTGATGGGACTCAGCCACAGTAAAGCGTTTGAATGGTGCAAATGTTTTAAAGAGGACTGTAGGTGCATGAATAAAATTTAACGACTCGAACGCCTTATCATTGAAAATCGTGGCATAACTTTTTGCCAAACTGTAGAAAAGACGCCTCTGTCTGTGGGAACTGAACACACATTCATTCACAGACACCACTTGCACATTACAGGAACTCAGCTGGAAGTCATTGCTACGGCACAGTTCTGACTTTTCTAGGTGTTTGGGACATTAAAGGAGTTCCTGGGGGGCCAGCGTTTCAGATGTGAAGCAAGCAGTCTGATCATGGCTCAAGCCTACTGAGAAACTTTTCTACTTTGATGGTATCCAAGCACTAGGATAACACTGGGATAAGTGCATTAGTGCAGCAGGGGATTATGTAAAGAAATAAAGGGAGTTTCTAATCTTAGAACTCGGTTATTAAGCACAATCAAAAGTCCTGGTTTGACTGGAACGCCCCTCATACTATCAAGTTACTAAGTCCTGACACAGGAGACACTCTACCAAGATAATTTACCAAATGAAGCATGTCAAGCGAACCTCTAAAGGAATCTGGTCACTGTTTGTCGCGTGGCATGTTGCCTCAAAATTCTACTGAGCAGGTCTCCGAGGCCGCTGTTTTCTTTTGGGGTTTTAACTTTCAACCAGGACCGTATATCAAACTGCAACTTTCTGCAAAAAGCAGAGCTCTTTAGCGGACATGAAGAAGACCTGACTCAGAATATAACACTCAGACGTATGCAAACTTGACCCAGTCAAAACAAACCGGCATTTCCAAAACAAACCCCACACTGCCTGTTGACCTATGAAGGAGGGTTTCTTTCCCCACTAAAACGTCATAGCGTATATGAACCGTGGCCCTGAGCTGAGTGTCGGGTATCTGTGGGTAGCGCGTGGGCATTGGTGCGGTGGGCTGGTACTGTGCCAAGCATCCCTCTTACACCCGTCTCATGCGACCCACAGTGTTGCTTCAGCTGGGCTGTGGTGTGAGTGGACGCTAAACGACAGCCCTGGGGAGAAGTATTTTTCCTCTAAGATCCAGAGAAAAGAAACAGCAGCGTATAATTGTCAGGTTCTTTATTTAACTCTCATCCATTGCAAGGGCTACCATTTACTCAGTGCAGGAAATGCTGCTCTGCTTAAGTGGAATAGAAGAAAGCTGACTTCTCGTGTCTAAGTCTACTACCCAGCAAGAAAAATGGGGGAAAAAAAGAAAAAAGTGTCTGTGATTTTCATCTCCTACTGACAAATCTGGGTTTAGCTCAAGTAAACTAATCTTTGTCCCGACTCAATTACAAGACTGACTCTAGACCTGGAGATACACTATGAAAGGGTGCTGAAAAACCAATAATGAAATGTTGTGCATCTGCAGGAGTGTTTAACGAGTGTTAAAGACGGTGCTATAATGGAAGACAGACGTAATTTCACTTCGAGCAAAAGAAACTGCACTGTCACGCTCCAGAGTGAGGCGAAAAGAAAAGCGGTTATCTTATTATTCTGAGATAGCGATGTAAAATCCTGAATATGACACAGCCGTCTGTGGCAAGTGGTATTGCATTACTCTCTACCTTGTGAATCAGACATCTGTGAGCTCGTGTATGTGGAAGAGGGTGGATAGCGCTTTCCCTTGAGAGTGTGTTCAGCTCCTCGGAGGATGAGCAGCAGTACAAAAAGATGGACTTGGCTGGTTTCACATGTCTCAAAGAAAGAATGTTTTGCCTCCGAGTGGCGCAGTGGTAAAAGCGCTCGCCCTATCATCCAGAGATCGCTAGCTCGAATCCCGGGCGATGCTGTAACCTCTCGCAGCCGGAGGTCTAGAGAGAGCTGATTGGCCGAGCTCTCTCAGAGGGGAGGGATGAGAGGTACATAGTGCTCCCACATTAATCACGGCTCTACAGCCAACCAGGTGCGTCTGTGAGCTCGCGCAACGGAGGGAGCGGATAGCGCTGTCCTCCGAGTGTGTTACGACGCTCCCAACGGTGCGCGAACAAGCAGTTCGAAAAGATGCGGCCGGCTGGCGTCACGTGGTTCGGAGGAAACACGTGATAGTCCCGGCTGAGTGGTAGTAGTAGCCTTAATGTGGGAGCCCCCTAGTGACTGGGAGGAATTGGACACGACTAAATTAGGAGAGAAAATCGGGGGTAAAAATCCCCCCCAAAAAAAGTCTCTTTTAACCTTAAGCCTATGTGGTTGGTAACTATGACGTGATTGCGAGAGTTCACTAATGGGAGGAAACCAACTTAGGAATAAATGGATGGAATTAAAAAGGAGACAATGTTTTCTGCTGCCTCTTGATTTATAATAAATGTAATAACCGTACACTGGCATTTAATTTTTTTATCATATAAATTTTGCTTTACAAATTCTCATAAGCAAAAATTTTTAAAAGTCCAAACAAAGTTAAAGCAAGAATCGAGGAACTGCCCGCTTACTAAAAATCAGCCAGAAGTTGTTAGTAAGCCCTTTTCTGGCATAGTTTTTGTTCCTTGGATCTGACCATGTTTAAAGGGTTTTAATTGGCATAACAAGAGGCTTAATTTCTTATCCTAGATCTGAAGGTGCTGTTCAGTTCATTAGGGCCACTTGCTTTGCCAAAGCCACAATTATTTAGGGCTTTTAAGGCACTGACATGCAGAAACCACAGACCTGTCAAGGCCCCGGCTCTGCCCAGGCAAAACATCAGGCAGGAAATATGCTGCTCCGCTCTAGGATGGTTACAGTCCTGGATCGTGCGCCACCCTTTTTGGGTTTCCTCAAGGAGAAACTATAATGGAGGATCCTAAAAATGGCCTCAAGGCCACACAGAAGGGAGCACACCCAAAACACGAAGCCAGATCTAGCATGGCAGTGGTGTATGGTCCATTTTTTTAAGCTTGTCTGGAGCAATGAGGCATTGCACGGCGTGGATCGCTAGCTAAGTGTCAGGTTCGCAGAGCCAAAGATGACAGTGTTATAGCCTGCACTGGAGCACGATGGTAAATCATGATAGGCTCAAAAGCTGGGAGGGATTTTGCAGGGCTGTAAAACAGGATTAAAAGCATGTTAACTATCTGTCAGGTAAAACCTACTGTGTTAATATTTTGTCTATGGCAGATACTTGACTGCATTCTTGTCAAGATCTATGTAGCCTGGGTGTGGAAAAAAAGGTAATTATCACCAGGGTATCTGTGAGATTTTAGTCCCGTCCCAGTTTGTCATGTGATTTTCAAATATATGTGATTATTTCACATTTTACGTTCTATGAAATGCCCGATATCCGATATGCGTACTCGTGAGAATTTCAGCATTTCTTGTGGGAAAAGATGTAAGACATGAACTTTTCCATTAGTATAAAGACACACAGGGCCCAACCACTTCTATCATCCCAGACCAAAACCAAACTATTGCACTAATTTAACACAGACAAGTAATCATGATTTTAAATTCCCAATAATGCCACAGCCATTTGCGACACATACCGCTTCATCTGGAGGTCTGGAGCCTATCCCAGGAGACTTAGGGCACTGGGCAGTATAGACCCTGGACAGGGTGCCAATCCATCGCAAGGCACACACACACACACACACACACACACACACACACTAACATTTACAGCTTTTGGGCAACTTGGGAACATCCATTACCCTAATCTGCATGTCTCTGGACGGTGGGAGGAAACCGGAGTACCCGGAGTAAACCATCAAGCACGGAGAGAACATGCACACACCTGAGGAGGGAATCAAACCGGGACCCTGGAGGTGCAAGGCAACAATGCTAACCACTAAGCCAACCATTTCTATTAAAAAAATAAATAAATAAATAATAATAATAATAATATAGCATGGGTTTGATGTTTTTTTTTTCATGTAATGACCGTGACAGTCCTGTCTCTGAGACATATACAGGGATTGCATATCCTGTGTGAATCGCCAGCCCTACTGCATTACAAAAATTTTATCCTATCTGATTACTACTTTAGCTAAATGACTCAGATCTTATTCTTGTTCTTCTGCTTTGATGACTTTGTGTTTAGAGACAGAGAAACACAGCACATGCTGAGTTTTCCAACCACATCATAGACAGATGTGCCTGTGGCCTCAAAGAGACATTGTTTAGGCTTGGCCGGTAGACTCGGTACTGTGCCAGGGTAACACACACCAACTTTCACACATCCATACACACACACACACACACACACACACACACACACACACACACACAGACACACACACACACACAGTGTGCTCCTTCTCTCCTCCTACACCCGCCTTATCCATTCATGGATCTGTTTGTTATTATTTGCTTAATCCACATGCTCTTTGGCTGTGGTGTCAGACAGAGCATCACCAAAGCATGAGCTAAACAAAATCAGCTGCACACGCTTGCCAACAGAAACGTGGACTCTATTCCTTTGCAAGTGGACAGCATGAGAACAAGCAAGAGAACCAATTATACTTATTACCAAAGTAATAAATGCGTAGCATATTTACTCATGACTTCACCTTCTGAAAAAAGGCAACATATTATGCAAGGGAACACTAAAACCGGAAATGCACGCATTACATCATATTTAATACTGTGTTAGAGTACTGTAAGTCAAGGTTATATTGGAGATGGGAGAAAAAAAAATCTATTCAGTGATTTATCGTGATTATTTTGAGTGACAATTCATGTATCGACACATTGACCTCAAAATTGATTTAGAAATAGATTTTGGAATTTCTTTGCCTTCAAGGTGGTGAAATGTTGCCATTCTTCTAGAATCCTACAGGTGGCGTGCTCTAAACTATTCATACATTGACAGGCAGCACAGCATCCTGTGTTGCATTCGAAGTTTGTTTAAAATTGTAACAAAATCTTTTTAAAAAATCGGGATAATTCTAAAATCATGATCGTAACACAGATCGAATCGGCACCTAGGAATCGCGATAATATCGTATTGGGCGATACTTGGTGATTCCCACTCCTAGGTTATATCATATCTTAATGTTGACAATCAGGAGGATAGAAAAGCAAAGAGAAAGTTAGTTTGTATATTTGACTGTAGCTGGATAAACATTATTTCATTCTGGTGCTCATGTTCTAGGGAGGCTGCACGATAGCTTAGGGGTCCGTGTGTGGAGTTCGCATGCTGTGCCTGTGCTTAGTGTGTTTCCTCTGGGTTCTCTGGTTACTTTTCACAATCCAAAGACATGCATTTATTTGCCGTTTCCAAACTGCACACATATTGAATATTGTGAATATTATAGTGATATTGATAATATAGTGAATATTGATTCCAGCTATAGAAACTGGATGGATGATGTAATAATGTGTAACACATTTGGCATGCTGTTGTTAGAAAGTAGTCCACAATTTCGGACATTTTGCCTTGCAGTGGTAGCTGAGTAGGTTAAGGCTCTGGGTTACTCCACCATTCTGCCACCGCTGGGCCCTTGAGCAAGTCCCTTAACCCTGTCTAGTCCATCACTGTATTATGGCTGACCTCAGAATCCTAGCACGCTAGATTTGGAGAAGGAAAGAATCTCCCTGTTTTGTAATGTATTGTTACAAAGTCTTCTTCTTCCTGTCACCACCCAGAAGCTGGTTGTTTTCTAATGCCCTGAAGCTAAACATTGTCATTTTATGTTAATTATTTTAAAAAATGACATATTCTTTATCACTTTATAGCTACATGCAATGATAATTTTCATAATTCATAATTTTCATTATGAAATATGAAAATAAAATTCTGCTATCACTAGTTGTTCACTCACAAAGAGCTGACACTGGAGACTCCTTCCATTTACTTTATGTTAAATAAAATATCCTCTCAAAAAACATCACCATAATAATAATGACATTTTCCCTGTGAACTAAACCCAGAGGGAATTTTTGTTGACATGCGCATGTGTGAATTGATGTGTCACTAATAAAGCAATTAATTGACTAGTGACACAAATGAGTTTATTAGTTAGTGTCTAGAGAAGGTGGGGGAAATTGATTAACGAGTTCAGCCTGTATTCATCACATATACATTACTGCACAGAGAAACCTGGCAGAACCATAGACTTTCCAACCAGTAACTTAGAGCCTTAACACACTGATTCAGGCAGGTATCATCATTCTTTTGTGTGGCAATTCATATATCACCACACTGACTGCTAAATATTTTTTATAATTATAATTCTTTTTTAATGTATATATGATTGCATTGAAGATAAGGTGAAATATTGCAGTTCCTCTATGATCCTACAGGTGGTGCACTCTAAACTATTCACATATGGCAGGTTACATAGTGTCAGTCACGTGTGGTAGGAGCAAATTATTTGCTAATTTGGTTATAATTGTAATGAAATAAAAAAATGTACATCTACATATACTGCATATATAAATCGTGACGTTTACAGAATCGCAACACAAATAGAAACGTGCTCATGATAATATTGTACTGGGCGGCCCCTGGTGATTCCCATCCCTATGAGAGACACGAATCAACTAATCTGTCAGTGATGCCCATCAATTCATTTGATCGCGACACAAATCAGTTTGTCATTTAGTGACACAAATCAATTCACTATTAAGTGACACATAACGATTCACCGGTACCCCCTTTTATATAAAGATGGAGAACGTGAACTGATGAGTCCCCTCCTATACACTGCGAAAATCGAACTAAAGCTAGAAAATTGTCAGTTTTGAATACCACTACAACCTGAGAAACAAAGAAAAGCTCTCCTGTCGAGACACGCTGAGATCTGTAGACACAGCAGAATTTCTTATGATCCTGATCCTCACATAGTGCAAAGGAGGCCTGAGAATCTCTCCACGCCTGTGCTTAAAGGAGGGGTGTGTGTGTGTGTGTGTGTGTGTGTGTGTGTGTGTGTGTGTGTGTGTGTGTGTGTGCACTGAAAAAGCCTTTCAAATCTCTGTCTCTCTCTCTCTCTCTCTCTCTCATACACACATACTCGCACACAGACACACACAGGTATCTGCACACTGGGGTAATTTGCAGTTGGGAACGCAGGCCAGTCAGGGATAAATAGACCCATGCTGAGAGCAATGTGCTGTTACTGGAAGGAGGGAAGCAGAAAGAAAAGCGAGGGCGGGCGGAAAAAAAAAGAGCGGGAGAGAATTAGGAAGTTTGCATTGATGCCCCGGAGCATTTCATCTATCGCTGGAGCTTCTCCCCAACACTTGTAAATCAGAAGGAATGTGTTGTTTTTGGGCCAAGTTCTGCTTTAGAGGGGGAGATTTACGTCTCCAGACATCGTCCAGAGCTTATTATTATATTAACTAAAGGCCTTTGATGCCTGAATCAAGTGTTCCATTGCAACACGTAATATCAGATTATATTTAATTACAGAGCCTCGCATGCTAGCACAGCTGTTGTGTAGCAAAGCCGTCTCTTTGTAGGTCTGATTTAGATTCATACACCAAATTATTTTTTTTTTTTTTTTTACAGGAATCAGATTACGCAGTCATTATAATTTGAAAAAGTCACTTTTTTTTATTTTTAGGTCTTTAATCCTTATACAAAGTTTTGGGGTTGAAGATTGTTATTTTCTGGTCAACCTGATGCCATTAAAAACATTCACACTAATTAGGATCAAATTTCATTCGGTTTACTGTAACTGTAACTAAGACATTTTTTTTTCCCCAACTGGAGTTGTGTAATTTGTTCCATGCTCTGTCTGGATTCTCATTTAGAAATATACTTTCTATACTGTCTTTGAAAACATCTAACACAATGTATAAAGCACACACACACACACACACACACACACACACACACACACACACACACACACAAAAACATGTGATTAATGTCTTGGGGTTTTAATGGTATCTAGGCCATTCATTTTCAGACTTCTTTTAAATGACTGCATTCACACACTAGGAAAAAACTGCTCCATCCTTCCTTTGCAAAGACAAAAAAAAAAAAAGAGAGAGAGAGAGAGCGAGAGAGAGAGAGAAACGTTGCGTATCTCCAGCCGAATTTTATCCAGCAATCAACGTGGCCAGCTATAAATAGCCCGGAAAATGAGCAGGCGTCCTGCTTTCACTTAGCATTGTATATCTAATCTCTGGCTTTCGTCAGGCCTGAGACGAAGTTACGATTAAAGAAAAGAAGGCTTCTTCTTCTAAACCCATCAAGCCGAATGTTTACAAAGAGTTCCTTTAGATGTATGCAAGTCGCACAGCCATTACTACGAGTGCACAGAGTGTTCCCATGTGGGGGGAAAATGAAAATAATTGCCCAGCCTTTTATAAGTCTGTGTAGCAGCCTGTATTTACACAGCATATGGCGGGCCATATGACTCATGCGGACCCTAGGATACAGTCTGGGATAAAGTTTCATATAGGGCAGTGCGAACCCAACCGGACATGGCCGCTATTAGTCATTTCCTTTTATAAAAAAAAAAAAAATGTCCTCAAGAAGGGTGACTGCATGAGCTGTAAGTGAAGATTCCAGACAGAACATCTGCGGTTTCACCGATCCATTTAGTGCAAAGTTTTAACCAGCGACGGTGCCGTGGCCAACAGTGCAGCTGACACTTTTAACAGGAGCGGGTAGAAATCGAAAGCTGAGGGACACTGACACTTACAAATACGCTACACGCGAATAACCACATGAGGAAATTTACACAAGCACTTTAAGTCTTTTTTCTTTTTTTGGTCAGGGTAATTTCAAGCAGCAAAATCTGAAAGTCACCATGACGCTGAATTGTGTATATGTTTAGATGATTGTAATTGTGATTGCACAATCATTATCTCAGTCATACTTGATAAAAACATTTTAAGTAACCAAAGCATTAACTGTTGCTTTAGAGATAACCTTACATATGTACAGTATAAGTTCCTAAGGCTTCTGTTTATGGCTCATTTTTTGTTTAAGGATTTTTTTCGGGGTTCTTAACATAAAATCCACCCCTATTCTAAAATAATGTACTATGGTATTGGTGTTGGTATTGTCCCTTTTAAATGCATGTGCACCGCTGCCTTTCTGGTGCGCCCGGGCGGTGATGGCACAGGTGCTTGGGCCCGATCATCACTGCTTGCAACTATATATATTGTTTATGTTGTTGTTTTTATATTAACTGTTAATGTTTTCCCCTAGGGAGAGTATTGTTTTGGTGACAGACATATCAGTTCGGCTACACTATGGTTGAGTTACTTGTATGGCAGAATTTTACCTATTTCCACCATTTTACCTATTTCAATATTGTTACTGGGGCAGCATTGCCTCAAAAGGTTTTGGCTCTGGGTTACTATTAGGAAGGTTGGGGGTTCAAGCCCTAGCACATCCAAGCTGTCACTGTTGAGCCCTTGAGCAAGACCATAAATCCTGTCTGCTCCAAGGATGCTGCGCCATGGCCGACTCTAAACTCTGACCCCAGCTTACTAACTGGGATACGCTAAATAAATAAATAAATAAATAATCATTGTTAAAGTGCTCAACGTATTTGTCTATGCACTTTATTATATTTGTTTCCTGACTTTGGGGATTTTGTATGCACCACAATATTTTTGTATGATAATCTGTTTCAATGCAATAGACACGTTTATTGAGTTCTTGAGTCAAAATGGGATGCTGAGGCTGGGGTTTATATTTTCCATTTTGGCCAGAATTATCGCTAAAGTTATTAAAATTTCATGTTGTTTAAATATTATCCAATATATCATGTTGAATACATGATCTGGCTTTTACAAATGTAGCATAGGTTTTATTTCAAGAAAATATGATAACGTTCAAAATTATCCAGAAATCCCTGATATGTCACCTGGATTCTTATTTTTCACTTGTAAGTTCTTAAACGTGACTCAATTTAGTAATTTATCTCCATGATGCATGATTCGTTTACATTGATTTGATTTTTTTTTTTTGTTCACTTGATGCATTTGTTAAATGTGATTCAGGATTCATTTATTTTCATGTGATTTATTTGAAAATTGATTTATGATTAATTTATTACATATTCCTTATTCACTTATCTTTCATGTGTGCTTTTATGCACGATTCATTATTCATTTAATTATTTAATATTACATGTTATTTTGTGATGAACTAGTGTTATTTTTAGTGAATTTTATAGGAGATTTTTCCCCACCAAATAAATTGATGTTCACATGATTATTACATGATCGACTTATTTTGGCACATTTGTACACAGGATTCATTTATCCCTATGACTCAGGAGTCAATTGTTTTCACATGTAATCTTTCCCTATGAAATCATTTTATTTTCACATGGGATGATCTAAAGCATCATTTATTTAAACTGGTGTTATTCTTTCACATGTGATTTATTTATTTCACTTGGTTTAAATGATTACATATAATTTACATCATGTCACCTGTGTTTATTACTTTGCATGCGTTACTTCAACTTAAGTTACTTCACGTTGGTCTTGGCTGATCACGTTACACAAATAAACGTGAAAATTTTTTAATAAAACATGTGAAATGTATATGGATTTTTCCATAAAAGGTGTGTGTGTGTGTGTGTGTGTGTGTGTGTGTGTGTGTGTGTGTGTGTGTGTGTAAGAGAAAGAGACAGAGAGAGAGAGAGATTTTCTATGAGGAGCCTCATTTAGAGCAAGAACGAAGGGAGGGGAAACGGCAGAAATTCCCTTCTCAGGAAGATTAGTGGCCCTGCTTTTGCAGTAGGAGGTGGACGAGAAGCTTTTTTGGCCACATTTTTCTCTGTCGTGGCGATGACCCTAGGGCCGTTCCCCAGGCAGCCCGGGACTCGCCTCCGTCAATTATTCACTGTCGCCACTGAGACTTCACCCAGTTGATAAAGGAAATTGTCCTTATCGCTAACCAGCCTCTCTTAAAGCACTATTTACACAACCAGGCCCTCAACCATCCATCCAGCTCCCTTCCTCTCTCTCTCTCTCTCTCTCTCTCGCTCTCCCGTTCGCTATCTTTTACCTCTCTTTCTCTTCACTACAAGAATCTCAGAACGGGTTTGAATAATGCACAGTGTTATGTGACTGATCTTTCGGATAAGGACTCGCCTAAATAATTATCTTCCTCACACAGCTTTCTCCCCTCGACCTCTAATCTTCCTGTCTGACACGTCAAGTCAATTACCTTTCTAATACGGCAAAATATAACATCAAACATTCAATTTCTTCATCATAATTTACACTGCGCCGAGATATTCTCCTGTGGTGTGTCCGGAGCGCCCGAAGCTCGGGCTGGGAGCGCGCCGTGAGCCGACTTAACAGAAACAGAGCTTCAGCACGGTCCATCAATCTCGCTCCTGCGCGGCGCACACACTTTGGCTATGATGTATGTCGTGAGGCACCAAACCCAGTTAATCAAGTCATTACCAGCCAAAGCACACTCTATACAGCAAACCTTTAGGCCTGAAGCACACTGAGGGGGAAAAAAAAAAACTTTCCTGTGTTTTTAAAAGTTTAAAACGTTCGATACGGTATATTTTAAAAAGTAGAATTTATGTAAATATGTAATTATCTGATAATATATGATATAATAATTATGAATTATTTAATAATATATAACAGACAAACTGACACTGGAGACAAATGAACAAATGACAAGTAAGTCAACAGCACTATGTCACGTCTATGATGATTATCTTGGGTTTAAACCAAAGAGCTAAATATGATTCTGGATTAAACGTCTAAGCACAATAAAGAGGAAATGCACGGTCAGAGGTCACCCTGTGCCGGCCATGCATGTGCAGCACTGCAACGTCATCACGAAAATGTTAAAAAACGCTGCAAAAACATACTCAAACAGTGAGACATCGAGTCAAACCCACACTTCCAAATCCATCCGAACCCTTAGCTTTAGCGCTGAGCTCATTGTTATGACCAGAGGACATCCGCATTTGTTTTCCTCTACAGACAGATGCTCGCTGTCAAAACAGTTTGTCCCACTCGTTTAGCTTCATTAATAAAGAGCAATTGACGGCGCATTGCTGAGGGAGATTGAGGCCTGCTCGTAACTGAACCAGGCCAGACCGAGCTCTTATAAACCCACACAGGACGTGAGACTTTATATCCGCCTCTCTCATAACCGCCACATAAAAACACCCGGCCTCCCTTCTCGCGTCCGGAATTCCGCCCGGCATCCAGTAAAACCCGGGCCTTGTCTTTTTGCTTTCACTTGTACACAAAGTGACTCGCGCTCGCTTCATTATACAGGCTCGCATTTCCATAGAGGGCTAACATGGAAACCAAGACCTGGCCTTATAACATAAAACAAATGGCTGGTCCTGTGATAAATGGTTCTATTAGCAATCCAGATTGTTAAACTCAGATATAACGGAGCGGAGGGCAGAGGGAGGCCCATTTATTTTCCCCTCACTCGGCATGCGTCAAGCGGTGCAAATAGTTTTTTCTTTATGTGTAAATAACATATTAAAAGTCAGCATTAGCGTGTTCTCTGATAGAGAGGAAATTGTCGGGAATAAATAACGCCGGACAGGAGGTGTAAACCAGAGAGGGGGGTTTAATAGAGAGAGCCGGGGCCGTGCTCTGAGGTGGGCATGACTTAGGTGACGAGAAGCCTGCGGCCCGCTGTAAACCACACGCTGACAATAAAGCGGCGTAACAGGGCTATATATTAAAAGCGGCCGCCTCGACTCCGGGTTCAAGGACCTCGTCTCGGAGCCCCTGCATATTCACTTATCAGCGTCTGCGAGCCGGAATAATAATACGGATTACTGTGATAAGTAATTGGCCTGTCGTGGCGTGCTGGCACACAGCTGAGGCTCTTTAGCGCTAGAAAGCTACGGACCGCAGCTCTATCGGCTGACCCGTGGGCTCTGCGTCTAGTTAAATTGCAGCACAGCGACTCTTCCTTCCAGAAAAGAAGGCCGGGAGGGGTCAGAGAGAGAGCAGCACTTGGGCCGTCCTAGCTACTGCTTAAGCGTGATTCAAAAGTGCGGCAACTTTTTTCTGAAAAGAAACAAACCCAAGAAATTCAACTTTGCCCGCTGCAGTTTTCTATGCACAGCGAAAACACTGACTCTCTCATTCAGCCTCAGTCCTGTTTCTCTTTTTCTGTCATTCAGCTGGAAACCTAACAGTTGGATTGTTGGATAGTGCCGTGCCTCATGCCAAATCAGCGTGCACACATCTGTCCTCTTACCCCTGCCTTCAGCACAGCTGTCGAAAAGTGCAGGACTCAAGTCCTAATGCATCCAGCTTTTAAGAAAACATTCTTAAAATACTGAAACTAATGAGTACTGAAGAATCATGGAAAAGATTCGCAACACACTGGGAACACAGATGACCAGCCTGCGCTAAGGAACAACCAACACAAAGACTCTTAGTAAAGGTGTTTGACCGAGGAACATGCTAGTGGAACTGTACTGGGACACGGTTCTTCCAAAAGATCCTGCCTCAACTTGTGTTTTGATTATGGAAGTGGAGAGCACGGTATAACACACACGTCATCCCCATCATGTTACAGTAGGTGGATTCAGCACGCTATAAAAATGCCTCTATAGGCATAAACATGTGTGTGCATGGTGCTTGCAGCGGATTGGCGTTTTCATTCCGGGCGTGTCCCCGTCTCACACCCAGTGTTCCGGGATAGGCTCTGGAACCACCCTGACCGGGATAAAGTGCTTACTCAAGATTAATACATGACACAGGCCGAATCTTTGTATCCAAGCCAGTGTAGGTGATTCTTTTCGATGCTGTCACATTCCCTCCAGCTGCTTTGCCTGCCAGCTTTCTCACTCATAAGCCTACTTGCCTAATACGAATCAGAGGAAGGTTGATCCTTTTGTTATAGTTAAGTTTTAATTCTGTGTCACACTGCACAAATTTAACTAGACTGGGAACAAAATAGGGAAATATAATTGCGAAAGTCTGTGACACATGATGCAGGTATCACTCCTTTCTCTCGCTCAGGCATTCTTCACACTTTGTGTCTGGCTAAATGCACTGCATCATTCTGGAGAAAAGTGCACCAAAGGGTACAAAGCCTGTTTTGTTTTGTTTTTCATATTGGTGTTTACTAAGATAACTCTAACTGCAATTACGTAATTAGATCACTGTAAAATGTAACAGAAGCCGCGTCAATGTGAAATCTGTGTGCTAAATAACGACCCAAGAATGAGGGTTAAACCCACACGGCACTCCTCCAAGAGGGGATTAGCCACAGCGGAGCTAAGTTCACAGCAGAATCCCCACTTCACTGAAACCATTCACACACATGACCTCAGCATCTGGGTCTGAATCGGCTTCATTCAGCTGCATCGCTCAGACTTAATAAGCAGGCCAGATCATATTTATATTATGATTTCAGCCCGGGGAATGATCAGATGTCATTTTAATTACCTTTAGCTCAGATTGGAAAGACAGTGCTTTTTAACAAGACTCTCATTGTGAAGGGGTTTTACAGCTTAATGCACATCTGGAAAAAAAAAAACAGCTTTTCCTCCTTTTTTTTTTTTTTCAGAAAGAATGCATTTTGTAATTGTTAGTGTTTTTTAACAATGCTTACATTAAGGATATTGTAACATATGCAATGGACTCATAATCGGTTATTTGATATATACGGTACTGTGTTGCATTTTTTAAATATTATCGCGAGCCGTGCCTTCTCACTGAGGGGAAGTTCCCTAGGTAGGGAGCTAGTTTACTGCTATCCTGTAAGATGGGTAAATATTTACATATGAGAACACATTCAGGTAAGCATTGAAAAACAATCTTGTAATGATTTTGTAAACCGCGGTAAGTGGCTAAGCAAATATTGCTGTATAAAAAAATGCGATATGCGTAGATGCCTACATCAAGCATAGAGAAATACAATCCCATGAGTAAGGAATAAAACGCGGCAAAGCGTCAGTAAGGCAGTAGCGAGGAACAGCATGAAGCAAAGTGGAGTTATTGTAAGTTATGAGTTAAACTGGGATTTGTCATCTAATTAGTTAGTCGTGCTGATAAGTGCCTGCTTTTTACCGCATGGTGGCGCTAACGTGCCAGGCCACATCCATCGCATGCTAAGCTAAATGATGTGTTAGTGCAAGCTCGGAATAGTGTGCTGTGATGAAATTTATCGTGAATGAAGGTGTAAAGCCGACTGACATTTACAAAAGACTTCAAGCATGGTACGGTGATGAAATTCTTAGCTGCAGTAAAACATCTGAACAATGCAAACGTTTTTAAGAAGGCAATATGAGCGTGAATGACGATCCCGGCTGGCGGTCTGATCGTGAGGAAACCTTCTGCCTTGATGGAATTCAAGCGCTGGGATATGTAGGAGGGGATTATATAGAGAAATACATGTTTGATTCTAAACAATGTTCTATTGTTGTGCACAATTAAAAATCCCAGTTTGACTTGAACGTCCTTGGATTTCCCAATAATTCTACATCCTGCCATGTTTTTATGAACAGTTTACTAATAATTACATTTTAATTGATTACAGATAGACACACTGTACTGTTTAGCCTTTTATAGTATGACATGTAATGTTGCGGATCATCCATGAGATAAGTGATTACTTACGTTGTAACGGTTTTAAACAGTCTTTCACTCACCAGCCTCTATTTCTCTTTTCCTATTGAAGTTAATAAGACAGGACAATGCGCTTTCTCACGTTAGTGAAATCATAAAAGAGCGCGCAAATCCCTGGTTTCTGTAGTAGAAAACTTGTCAACTTTTACAAAATGATAAAACGAGAGACTCTTATTATGAATGCTAAATAAACCTGTCCTTGCTGGAGACTTCACTATATCAACACTTATCTGTTTTTCCTTTGTGACTTGTAGCTGACACTACTCTCCAAGCTGCTGGAAAATCAGTCAACACCATCTAAGTAATCTGGACAGAATCAGGAATTTAGCAGCACGCTTGTGCAGATGTGTTAACTGGTCCTTCCTTAATAACGGCATGCTAGTAAATCGCCTCATTAATGTGTAACAACGGCACAAACTAGCAAACGGTATTTCCATTTCAAACGTACGTCTCAATCTGAATCTTTGTCAGACGCGGGATGTCTGCGTCCACTGCCATTCTGACTAATTTATAACGTTTACACTCTGGAGGTAAGAACAAGGCCTTTCAGCCTTATTATTAGCCGCTTTCATCACTTTCCTTCACTTTTTTTTCCCCCCCTGACATGTTGTCTTTCTATCTCATACGTCCTGTGCCACAGAGAAGGAATTCTCTCTCTCAGCCTGAAGAAACATCAGAAGCTGTAATTACCGCTCGCCTTTGGCAAATTCTGACATTTACTACACTCTTAGTTAATTATAAGCCAACTACTCTATTTTACAAATCCTACTAACTTATTACGGCCCTAATGAGGATTTTAACTAGTGCTAATCCACTATGCTGATGATCACTCGCTATGCTCTTCAGTAAAGGTTTTAATCTAAGTAAAACCGCTGAACCCCCGTGTTGACACTGTGTGGTCTGTCTCATTCGATTTCTTCAAAAATTATTCATCGAATTTTCTTCCCTTTACTATGGCATGCCACCAAACTCCTTCATGAATGTGTAAAAGCGCCAGACTTTCCCAAGCACTATTTCCATTTCAAAGCTAACCCTCAACTGGCATCTTTGTCAATCTCACAAGGACCATGTCGTCCACTGCTCGGGTTTCCGTTTTGACTAATTTATAACATTTATACTCAGGAGGTAGGAACAAGGCTTTTCAAGCTCATTATCTGTCGCTTTTATCACTTTCCTGCTGACATGCTCCCTTTTCTCACTCTTTTCCACTCTCTCCTAGTTTCCCCACTCTCTCGCTCTCTCTCTCTCTCTCTCTCTCTCTCTCTCATGTAACTTTCATTAAACCTCGAAACAAAATGTGGCCTGCTCCTCATACCACCTGTCTGTTAAACGGTGGTCTTGCTACTTACATTCTCTCAGCATTATACATGTGGTTCAGTGGCATACTGAAACAAGAACTGAACTTTTACAAGACACTTGCCTTGGCGTGCGAAGCATTTTTCGACACACGTGACCGAATCAAGTCACGCTGAACGCTGTACGTCCAGGAGCCGTTAAAAACTTACAAGTGAAGTGAGTTTATGTATTTTTTTTGTGGGCTTTTTTGCATTTTGTGCAAGAAGGAAGAAAACAGCCACTTTTAGTTTCATTTTTGAAAGAATCAGGTGCCAAGGGGAATTATAAATTAAGGTTAAGTGAGGTTTAATGTCTATCTATTACATATTTTACTTCATTTATCTGTCTTTTCTAAATGTCTTTTCTAAACATATGAATATAAGGTTGGAAATTGTTGGTTTTTGGGGTGTCTGGAACGGATGATCTGCATTTCCATTATTTTCTATGGGAAAATGCGTTTCGTAAAATGAGAACTTGAGAACTGCCTCCAGGACGGATTAAATTCATATACTGAGGCACCACCATATGTGTCACATGTCCAGAATCCTACTACATTCTACGTTCTATTTCACAACTCAAAGCCATTAAAGAGAACAGTATAATGTACAGAGATTATCCTATGGCTATACTATTAGCATATACTAATATCCCATTAGCAATGGATGTTGGATATATGTTGAATTGCATATTCATTGCTGCTTGCTCAGTTAAAGACTGGAATTCAATTCAACTCAATTAAATTTTATTGAAAATTTATGTAAGTGTGTATGTGAGAGATGATGTGTCTAGACAATGAGATTGTCCCTGATGAGCAAGCCAAGCGTGACGGCGACAGTGGCAGGGAAAAACTCTGTGAGATAGGCAATAGGAAGAAACCTTGAAAGGAACCAGGGTCAACACATCCTCATTTGGGTGATAACGGATAATAGAAATGATATAACATCATGTGTGTTATGTGGAATCTACCATGGTGTTTGTACCTGTCCACCTTAAAGTTTGGC
The DNA here is from genome assembly GCA_011419295.1 of Clarias macrocephalus. Lineage (NCBI taxonomy): Eukaryota > Metazoa > Chordata > Actinopteri > Siluriformes > Clariidae > Clarias > Clarias macrocephalus. The sequence goes on along the minus strand of JAAGKR010000878.1, from coordinate 42,285 downwards.
ATGTTCTGCTTGCTGAGGTGCTTTTCCGCGCACCGCGGTTGTAACGGGTGTTTATTGTAATTCCAGGCAGCATGAATCAGCCTGACCTTTCTCATCCTCTAGGCTTTTCTGGCTAAAAGCATGCCTCACCACTCACTCAATGTTTTTGGGTTGTTTTTTTGAACCATTATTGCTAAACTCTAGAGACTGAGAGAGCGTTTCTGAAACACTCAAACCAGCTCATTTGGCACAAACAACCATGCCATGGTCCAGGCCACTGAGGTCACAATCATTTCCTCAGGATCAAACTAAGGATCCTGGGGCTATGAGCTGGCAATGTGACCTGCTGTGCCACTCTGCTCTCTGAATGTAATGTTTGTTAATTTGGAAGAAAAAAAAAACAGAACCAATCAACTCAAGTTGGAAAATGTTCATACTGTTCCACATTTGCTTATCCTTAAACTGTATCACACACACACACACACACACACACACACACACACACACACACACACACACACACACACACACAACTGTATACCCAAGTTATATTAGGATTTCTATCAGAGACTGCCTGGGATTTACTTGTGGCCTAACAGGGAGTTTCACAGGTAATCATTTGTTTATAATTGCACAGTATGAACAGAAATACAGTACTGCAATTATCTTAGTGCAATTGTAAAATACTTTGTCAAAAAATTAGGCACAACCCATTTAACCATAATACCGTACATAAAATATCATCATAATGAAAGGAAAAGCAGAGAGAAAGAGATCACAAGAAGAGTTTACAGAAGAATAATTCGGATGAAAAAGGAGAATCATGTGGAAAAAGAGGTGGAAGAGACGGGGTGGTAGTGTACCTCTGCTTAGAAGGGTGGGCGAGGGCTTCTTGGGCAGTTCGCTGAAGCCGTTGGCATCCAGTCCAGCTGTTTTGCACTCTTTTTTCTCAGCAGCTGTGGAGGCGCTGGTCTCCATTGTGGCTGATTCTGTTGGAGAAGAAAAAGCAGAGGCGAGTCAGGATGCATCAGGGAAGAGCTAGTGAGACGGTGTGGACAATGCCTTTCTTTTCCAACAGAGGGCATTCTGAGCAACTTTTCTCAGGTGATCTTTGTAAAGCTTTTCATTTTGCCATACTGAAGCCTCGGACTCACTAACGGCAAACAGACTTCACACTTATCATTTATTTAAACCCAACACCTCGGGGTTTGCTGTGTGCGTTTTTAAGTGTGTGTGTGTGCGTGTGTGCGTGTTATGTATCCATCTAGGTGTGCTTTATTTATACATTTGTATGCTTCTGTTATTTCTCTTATATTATTATTATTATATGAATGTTCCCTTAAAAATATGTATTTTTCCTAGATTTAATATAATATTTATTTGTAGTTAACATTAACTTTGAGAAATTAATATTAATAAACCAAAAGTAATGTTAATGTAATTAATATAAAGCATTTGTTACTTGACATTTTGTGACTTTTACAGTACATATGTTTAAACTTAGGTAAAGGGTAAATGCATGAACTTTACATAAACCAATTTTTTTTTCATTATAAAAAATCAATCCCAGAGTTCTTTAGTATATTCATGCAGAAGATCACAATATATTCATGTTAACTAATTTGTGTTAATGTTGGTTAAGGAAAGTATTATTATTATTATTATTATTATTATTATTATTATTTGGGTTAATTAATAGTTTTTGAAGATATCTTCATCATCACATAAAAAATAAATAATAATAGTGTATAATTATGTTTAAAACCAGGCCGTGTCAGTGTGACAGCGACAATGTTGTACATCTCAAACTCATGTCGTCTTGGTCACAGCAACCAAATGGTGCACAAGGATTACATCTTTCTGCTGTACGACTCAATACCATGTCCTGGCGGTCAGCCTCTATGACGGCTTTATTCGTTTACTCACTCATCCATCTCTTATCTCTCGCTTTTTTCACTCAAGGTAAGCCGATTAAGGGAGGTGCCACACTTGCGCACTTCGATGGCATCTGTTTCGGTTTTTGCCCGGCCAAGACGGTCCCGGGCTGCACAGTTTTTGTAGTGTTTCGGTTTTGTAGATTATTCAGGTAATTAAACATAATCAATAAATGTATAATAAAGATGACATTACGTAAAAATTACTGCATTTCTATTCATCCAGAGATCAGCACATTGAGCTGTATGTTTGTGTTCATATGTCATTAAATATAAAAAATGGGTTATTTTTATTTAATTATGCTTATACACCCTCGTAATTAATACATCAATTTAATTAAATAGCTTTAATTAAACTTTTCAAAAATAAATCTTTTTATCAACTAATCTTCCATATTTTTATAAATGATCAGCTGAATATTTAATGTAGATTCTTGAGTTTTTTTTTTTTTTTAACCTATCAATTTTATTTACTGATATTTTCAGTAAATTTCATATGAAATTTAGGTGATGCGATTAAACCTTATTATTGTATTTGTTTTTTTAAACATGTTATGTGTATTTTGTTGTTTGTTGGTTGCCAAATCATTCTAAATATAGTTCTTGCATTCATAAAAACTGTTAGATTTTATGTCAAGGTGACAAAGATTTCTAGTTTTAAAAATAATGTAGGGTCAAAAACATAATCCTATACACTATAATGTAAAATGGGAGAAAACAATATGTATTAAATGATGCAGTAAAACTATTTTATTATATGTTATGTTGTATTTAAAGAAGAAAAAAAAAGAGCAAAAAAAAAAAAAAACCCTGTAACTTATGTCACAATCCTTTCACTGGCGCCTGCGACTCTGACGGGATTCAAAAAGCAAAACTGCGATCGTCTCTATAACAGCTGCCTGACGTTCTGCTGCCAGGTCCCATCATAGAAAAGAAACGTGCAACAAATCCTGTGATCTGTTTATGAGACCCGGTCATCACTTTGATCATTTATCATGCATCAGAATAACAATCGTCCCGTAAAATCAATCTTTTGGGGTTCTTGGCCTGGGATCTTCCTAACATTGGCAGAGCAGTATGATGACCACACTCTCCAGCTATGTTGTCTGATTGACAGCTGCATTATAGCAAATGAACAGCAGGAGTATACAGTAAATTACATGTACGCCGTGACTGCTGTGTAAAATCTGGGTGCTAGAATGTAAGACATTTAACAGTCTATCACGTAACCCTGCGCCTAATCCGAGGATCGAGAAACTGACAAAGCATTCTGCCGCCTCGCTAACTCATTATCGCACAATCCCCCACACAGATCAGGACCCCATGGAGCCATTCTGGGCCACCTGTGTGACATGACGGGATAGTACAGGTGTCAAAGACCAAACAGACAGATGGCCATGAGAGCAAACAGGTAACAACAAGCACGTTTTTTTTTTTTACCCCCTCTCTTTTCTGTCAATGGTCAGCTGCCAAGAGCTGGAGAGGAAGAGCGAGGGAGGAAGAAGAGGCAGGAGGCAGGACAAAGAAGGGCTAATCCCTGATCAAAACCTCCTACGTCTCCCTAAGACAGAGTTCATCACAGTTCAGTTGAGAGATTTGCCACGACCCGACGTGAAAGATGCTGCGGCAAAGATGGTTATTACTTCACGTAAGACATGCAGAAGTAAGCACGAACGAGAGAGGAGTGAATGAGAGAGGTTAGAGTAAATTGTAACATCGGATTTGAAGGATAGCAATCGGGTCTGCACAGGGATTGAAGAAAAGTCATTCATCTCCAGAAACCTCTTTATAGTGGTCAGGATCATGGTTGATCCAGAGCTTTTCCTCGGAACACTGGGCACAAAGCGGGTACACAGTACATCCTGGATGGGATCCCAGTCTTAATTCAGTTTTACTGGTATACACTTTTATAATGCTCTTTCTTTACCACTATACCCCATGAAACACTAGAAAGCGATGAAAAAAAAACCTAGTTCTAGAGGACTGTTCTCTAAATCCTGCTTGTGCACTAATTCTTTTTGTATATTTCACTAAAACATACTTAAAAACATGATTAGACCAGCACCACACTGATCACGCAGTTTCTACGGATGAATAAATCAAATCTGACGATGTGTGTTAATGATTATGGACTTGGTTTGTCCTGTAAGCTTCATATACAAACGGACGTTCTGCATTTTTTGCGTCCCGAGAGATTCTGGTCCCAATGCTCTTCTATAGTCTCAACCAGATGCCCTATGACCTCTTCTTAGCCACAAAAAAAAAAAAAAAGGAAAAAAAAAACCTCCCTCCACTAAGACAGTAACTTGAGCCCTCAAACCATAGAACCTGTAGCTAGCTGCATCACTGGGCCACGAATGAAAAATAAAATCCAGAGCTATGATACCAGACGTACCAGCTCAAAAAAATATGTCCTTAAAACATGAGAGGAAAAAATAATTGTGCGAATGTTTTCACTTGATTGCCTTCGAAAATGCTCAAAGACACAGATTTAAATAATGCACACAATGAGTAAAGAATGTACGGATTCAAGGCACAATCTATAACCTCTATTCACACGCAGGCCATTCAGCCGTAACACAGCCTGAGGCTTCTCAATCATGGAGCTATTTCTATTCCAATCCGAGCTCTTGAATACATGAAAAGAGGCGCGAAAGGGTCTGACGGACAGGCCTGTGTGCTCTTTGGGGCAACAGCGATGGCCTGCTGTCTTTGAAGAGATTTAACAGGTGTGGGAGAACTATTCTGCTTCACAGACCATACGGATGTGCTCCAGCGATGTTATACTTGTCGCATCAGAGGACTCATTAAGAGCAAAGGCCCAGGAGCAGCCTAAAGACTGTTCTCCCTCTCTCTCCCTCTCTCTCCCTCTCTCTCTCTTTCTTTCTTTCTTAATTACATACATTCGTCTTGTGGCAAAGAGACTTGTGTGCACTCCAAAGCCTCAAGACTTCTAAATGACAGAAGTGTCACTCCACATCAAGTGTGAACAAGACATTACAGCCAGGGTGTGAATGTGTGTAAAACGGGCACCTCCCCCCCCCAGAATGATAGGGATTACTCTCGATCACTTCAATCATAACGTCATTATGCCAAGCGTTGAAATAATACATGCATGCGAAATCAGCTTCAGACAAAGCGAAGGATTAAACAAAGAAACGAGAGGGAACGATTCTTTCGGCCCTAACCGAGCTCCTTGAGTTAACGTACACAAGGGCCGCATACAGAGCGGTTAACCCCAACCTTGCTTTGTCAACGATGGCCTCCTTTAGGTACACACACACGGCCATTCAGCAGGGCATGATAACTAACAATAGGAGGCTTTAGCCAAAGGTAATTGAGGAGAACAACAACTTCTGAACTTAACTCTCTCCCATTCAAGGCCCTCATTGTGTCGAAATCAATGACATGTTTGTTTTAGCACCTCGTTCTCTCTCACCGAGCCCACGGCTTCTGTTCAGGCGCCCTCCCTCCAAAGTCCTCGCAAAGAACACTGAAAAGGAATGCAAACACATTTTCAAAGAGCTTGTTTGAAGATCTTAACTCTCTCTTCCTCTTTTTTTTTTTTTTTTTTGACTTTGACTTTCGGAGAGATGCTGCACTACTTGGACCGCCACAAATCCTTCAGGGAAAAACCAAAAAAGTCTAAGAATTTGCATATCACTTATAAATCAAAATGTTCTAAACCATGGGACAGCGACGTATTATTGTGATATTGGGATGGACAGCTGACAAATGCTCTATTAAGTGGCTGGGTTTCATTTACAGGTGAACAGCCGCTGTGTTATCGAGAAAGTGAGAAAATGAACGAGCGAGAGAGGCAGAGAGAGAGAGAGAGAGAGAGAGAGAGAGGGTCAATATGTACTCCAGTCCATTTCCTGTGTAACAATTTCATTATTTCAAACAAAACCCAGCTGCTAGACATAAAGCACGGTTAGATCCCTGGGCTGTTCTTGGAATTAAACTGATGCCTCTCTATGGGCCGTTTAAAATGATGTCATTTAAATCCTTGTACTTTTTTGCATTCTTTTTCAAACTTGTTGATGAAGTTAATGACAGTATGAAACGCTGTTGCTTTGCAGCCTTAAGCTGATCTTGATTCAATGAATGTGGATATAAATTGTCATAAATTGGATCTTACATGCACGTTAAATTAAAAAGGTCATTCATTGGCTAAGACATGTAGCCCTTAAAACCATTTCTCCTATTTTCAGGAACTTTTTGCATTATTTATACTGTATAATGAAACGGATTTTATCCCATTTTAACCAATACATATACAAACATGACTAAGCAAAAAATTAGTTCACATAGGCAACAAATTAGCACAGATACATATGGTCATGTGATTTTATGTTTGTTTTTGGTTGTTTGTATGAGCAAAAATAATAATAAAAGTGAACATCTGATGAGTCTGATATTTTTGCAGCGTCATTCCAATATTCAGTGATATTAGCAAATTTGCCAAAACCCAAATGCACCAGCAGGATTTTAATACTAAAAGCATCTCAAGAAGCAAAACACGTCAGACCTTTAAGCTATTACAGCCTGACACCACGTCAGGTCTGACTCTCGTCAGCCAAGAACTGGACGCTGAGGCTACACTGGGCACAAGCTGACTGGAACTGAGGAGTTGAAACCTGTAAAATGGCCAAGCCATGTTTTTCCAATCTGCTCGACTGTCCAGGTTCGGTAAGCCTGTGAGTTATTTTTTCATATGTTTATCTGCTCTGGTTCAACATTTTTCCAAGCACCCGGTTCGCTGAAATACTTTTTCCGGACTGCCGTCTGCCAGGTGACGACCCCTGCTACACGACAATTATTATCTTCTGTGTACTGGGATAAAATCTAGCATTACAAACAAATACAGTGAACCCAAAGGACTTTCTTCTTCACAGCTGAACTTAGCAAAACCTTAACAAAAGCAAAGTAAGCTGCACATTTGCCTGCATATTTCACAACCAACTAGTCATGGTCATCTAACACATTCCAAACATGTCACGTATGTTTAATGTGCAGTGAAAATAGCCTTTTGCTACACAGTTCAAAATTAGCATCTATTGCCGCAATAGAGCACACAGGGGCCTCGGTTTGACAAATTCAAGCCATCCGAGACAGACTTGGGAGAGAAAGAAAGGGAAAGACGCATTCTTTACGTCTGATAAAATGAATGTCTTCATATTCCAGGTGCGCTGAGCTTTCTGGAAAGCCGTTTGGCTCATCGTGCAGGATTACTTACAGCAACCAACAACCCATCAAGCTGAGTAATTACAGCCCGAGCTGTCGGCCAAACAAATGGCTCTGACAGAACACTGAAAGGTCACGCAGTGAAATCCCGGAGAATTCATTGAGCTCTTTCTCTCTCTCTTGTGCTCTCGTCTGGTGCGATCGTTCAGATACACCGCCGGTGAGGCAAAGTGCTCTCTTATGGCACATAGTGGGGTTAATGATACCTACATATGCAGGATAGAAGGAAAAAAACACAAGACTCCAGGCTCAGGGGTCAAATATCAAAAGTACCACTATATTTTAAGATTTTTCCGAAGCAGGTAGACGATACTCCAGGGATTCCTAAACTTTTCGTAGCTCTTTAATTGTAAAACACATTTCCACTGAGCTCCTCAGCAGAGCTTTATTTCAGGGACATTATGTAAATCTGTACAGTATTTTTACATATACCTATTTTGTGTTAGTCCTATTTCAACAGAACACATTAAGTCGATATTATTTACAGCCCCGCTATCAATTATTACGTTTTGGACTACACCCATTTAATTCAAGGGGCTGGTTAATAACTTTAAAAACTTAATAACAAATACAATTCTGAGCATTGCTGCTTATGATTTCCACCTCTGTAACAGAACGGGGGGAAAAAATCCCAAACAACCTGGTTTGAGATCCAAATGTTAGATACAATATTATTAAATCCCAGCATGCACCAACACTGGCCAAGTGGACAAATCTGATAAATGCCACACAGATCATGTGATGTCCACAAGTCCAAGATGAAAGACTTGATGTGAAGCTTATTGCACTGGGGTGTGCAAAAACATCTGGTTAATCTTCATATTTTTTGTAAAAGGGGGAAATTGGGTAAAGATCTTGTATTAGAAACCTTTCATGGTGTTCTTTGAGACTTCTAAGATGTCTGATATGAGCAAATACTTTCAGGAAACCCCTTTAAAAAATCCCACTGAACTAGCATTGAATCCTACATCAATGCTATTTCAATGTAGGGCCGGTCTTATATAACTCCATTGTGTGACCTGGACACCTTCTTTGTAGTGTAATATAAAGATTTACATTCGCACAAGCCCACTGCAGTTAACTCTGAGGCAGCTGAGGCTGTTGTGTGGCTCACTGGAATCAGTGGGAAGCCTGGGGGTGTTTGTGGCTTCCTCCTGTGAGAGAATGCAGCAGGGGGAGGCATGTGAACCTGTGGATAATAGAGACAGGGGGGGGGCGGTTGAGGTAAGAGAGGGGTCCTATGGCTCGGATCACACCCCCTGCTGGTTAGTGCAATATCCTGTGGGTGATCTCTGTGGGTTTGGTCAATGTCAAACAGATGTTAGGATTACAACCCTGGCTGAACTTCTGGAGAAGTGTCTCTGATGGGAGGATCTGTCCTGTCTTTCCGAATCAACCTCTAGAATTATTACCGCTCCAATGTGCCAAGCGGAGCCATTTCACAGGGTTACACAGCCGAGACGCTTTACCAAAAAACATGCACGTTGCTCTTGCCTCAGGCTATGGCCTTCAGAGTGAACCCTTGGGGAAACTTCCCACTGCTTCAACTGTTGGGCCTCTGCAATGTTTTCTTAATTTTTTTTTTTTTTACATTGCTACCTTTGATCCGGCAGCCAAATGGTGTTGTTAAGAGACACTTGTAGTTTAACACCCTGGCAGTGGTGTAAATGTCCTCTTCTGAGGCCAGTCAAATGGCTCGCCACACACTGGACGGCAGTTTTAAGAGTTAGCCAACAACTTGAGATAGTCCGTTGTGCAGACCTCCAGATGGCAGTTTAAACGAGACTAAACTATGGGACAGGTAGTATGATGGTACAATTTGTAGTCTAGAGAACAAGCTGTAATAAACTTATAAAGTCTCATAACCTAATAGGAATGTGATTATTTCTGCCTTCTTTCCTCACCATTTTATGAGATTTACGAGACCACAGTTTTGTTTACTGGGTTTTCCACCATGATCTCGCTCAGAAGGCTCACAATTTCCGAGGCACAGCTTTGCACAAACAATTGTTTCACTCGTGCACCACAAAACCAAGTTGTTTATGAAAAAAAATTATGCTTCACTCTTTCTATATCCTGATGTTAAAATCCTCACTGAACACTCACGGGACAAAAATATATATATATATATTGGAGCAAAATGTCAGTATGATTTATCCAGCCACCTGCTTCAGTCTTGACCTTACCTTAAACATAGCATGCATAACTGTATCATGGGTACCCAGCTGAATTGAGTTAAAAACCACACGGCCAGACGGGATAAAATAAAGGCTCGAGAGAGACTTGTATAGACTACTCTATTACAGCCCAAAATTTCCAAGTGCTGGATAAGATGAAGGACGCAAGCGCAGCTGCCTGAGAGCCTTCGCTATCTCTGAGTGAGATAGTGCAGACCGAGATCTCCCTCAGCTGGGCCCTGACCCCAAAAACTGATTGTACAAGCGTGTTTGATTGCTAACAGCTAACACATGGAGATTTTTATTTCGGGGCATCTCTTGTAAGCCTCGTCTTCCCGTCAGGCTGTTTAAGGAGTCTGCGGCTTGGCTGCGTTTCGCCTTCTTTCATTTTCATCTCTCTCCTTATGAGTCTAATGAAGAACATGCCCTGTGTAGGCCTGCACCATAGCTCTGTTACTCAGACAATAAGTCATCCAGGGTTGCGCCACCACAATGAAGATTTCTCTTCATTTGCAACAACCAAACCGCCATATAATGTAAACCTGCGAATTCTGCAGTGCCGTGCTTCCTGAATTGTTATGCACGCTCAAATGCTCGCGATCTTTGTAGTTCTATGAAGTGTTTTCCTTAAATGTGCATAGTTCTAAGTGAAAGTGATGATGATACTTCGGCAGACCCACAGCGTGCTGCTGTCAAAAGTTCTTTAAGAGACAGAAGAGCATCATTTGGTTGCACCATCCCTCCAGGAATTAATTAAGTCGTGAATCAAAGGCCGCCAAGAGGCGCTATGGATACCACGTCACATTTTGTAGCGAGGCGAGTTTCTCGTGCCCCTGGTGGCATGCAGACCTTTGATTTCAAGGCATCTCATGGTGTGTGATGTCCTTTCATGAGACATTCGCTGTAATTAGATGGTGCTTGATGCTTGATTGTTTCTGCTTGATGAGGACTTCTCATGCCTCGCTTGATCAGGGTCTGTCTGATCATTTTAATCTTACTAAATCTGAGTTTATTACACTCCTAAAACTGGGCTGCAGAACAGGGATGCCTAGAAATGGGGAGTGAAACGCAAACACTTGGGCCAGTACCAGCAAAGTTAGATTCTACAGAAAACAAAAGAAAGAATTTGTTCTGATCCTGTAACAAATCTATAATAGCAGGAAAAGGAAGGTCATGTGATAATAACACTAGCCACGTGGCCTAAAGTTAACAACCACAAGTCTTAGCTATTAAGCAAAGTAAAAAATTTATGGGTAGAAATTTTTTTTTTTCTGTATGTTAAGCTGTATCATGACATCTCTATCAATAAGTCGTCTTAAATAAATCAAATAAAAATCCATAACCTCCATGGACAGCATATTTATAATCTAACAAAATTCCTCAACCCCCAATCTTTTTTTAATCTTCTAAACTACAGAGCTATGAACTCTGTGCTCTGCAACATGAACGCAACAACAACATTTCTTTGCCAGATAATTGGAAAATCATTGAGTAATATGCATATTAGTGTAAATTATTGAGAAGTACAAAACTGAACAATCACATACATTTCTGAAAAAAAATTATTTTCTAAGACAGTCACACTACTACAATAGCACAGACTATATTCTATGTGCTGGTAATCATAAACTAAAATAAATATTTATGTAACGTTTAGCTTTTCATACTGGTTTAAGTTTTGGTCAAATATATATATATTAAACCAGACTTTGAAGAATTATTCTAACCTAATGCACATACAACATGATGATATTATTCCTCCAGGACCACCTAAAGAAAGAATTCTAAATAATAATAATGGATTTAACTTTATTCTAAAGCATCTAAAAAGCAAAAAGCAGGAAATGAGAAACTCTCTTTAAAATGCACTGTCCAGTGAGTAACTCTGCTCAGTTCATATAAAATACTTGCATTCAGTAACATATTACTGCATTTTATTTCACATTAAAAAATGCCTCTGAATGTAACCTTTCACAGACATGTAGCATTCCATCCTAATTTGTGATGACAATGTTTTTTTTGCTAATAGTTGTCTCTTATAAGTGCATACGTGTCATTTCTTGTCTAAGCAGAACAAGGAATATCTCCTGAATGGTCGCATTCCTTCATGCAAAAATTCACCTTGACACATGCGCGCCTTGTGGCGCCCTCGTCTTCCATGTTATCCCGCGTCCCATATGGAGTTTATCTACGTCTCTTTGATGAGCATTCCCATGTGGTCGGGAGCTCGGGCTGCTGGAGAGGGGAATGGTTTACTGTGCTCTTCATCAGAACAAGTCTATGCAAGCCAGGATTCGGAGAGAGAGAGAGAGAGTGAGAGAGAGAGAGAGCGAGAGAGAGAGAGAGAGAGAGAGAGAGAGAGAGAGAGAGAGAGAGAGAGAGAGAGAGAGATGCTGGCCACAAAAATTGCCCGAGGACAAATCACCCCTGACTGGTGAAGAGATTTCTCAGAGCAGACAAGAAACAAAAATATTAGTGTTCCGCTGGCCTGGGTTTATGGAGGCAATTACATGTGTTTGCCCTTTGGAGAGTCTGACATAATACTTAGCATGGGAGATAATGCTGCCTGGTAATAAAACCCTAACAAACAAACAAAAACTTTCCTTATTAGTGGAATTATAATAATGTCATTTTTACCAAAATCAGTCAGTGATCAATCTAATCTTGTTCCTCAGTGCTTCACCCGAAGTAGATAATGAACCCAATATGGCAACAGAAACAATAGAACCTGAGAAGTTTCTGAACCCATTTATCCAAAATCAGCCCGGTATAACATAACATAGATTTTCAGGGGTCACTGCCTCCATTGAGACACCACAATGAAGTGACTTCTCCAGGGGTCAACTCCCCTCGGATTCTTCCATATAGCCAAGAAGAAGTGACTTCATATACTCCAATGAGAAAGCCCATTGTGCTCGGTAGTCTTGGGGGGAAAAAGAAAGGAAAAAAAAAAAAGAAAGAGATGGTCCCCCGCTGACCTGGGCTCCAAGCTCAATCACTCATAAGAAATGTGGAGTTACTACCTAGACTGGGAAAAAGTCGACAAGTCTGAGAGGAGCCAGGATGTCGGCTCAGAAATGGTTAAGATTAAAAAGTGCTTCAGGTTTCAATGGTTGTGTGTTTGGAAAAAAATACAGGAGGTTTTATTTAATTAATTTATTTAATGAGCCTATTAGAAATGTAATTTCAAAAAGGGAAAACAAAAAGCAGCAGTAGCAAAAAAGGGGGGGGGGAGAAGCCCTAACCTTTGTGCCTATTTGAACATCTCATTTGTGGTTGTGTTTTTTATTTTGTCATATTTTTAGGAGGAAGTACAAGGCTTATAATAGGATGACAGTTCTCCTTACACAGTGTTTAGTTCATCAAAAAAAAGGGGGGGGGGGGGATGAAGCATTTGATGAAGCAGATCTGTGTAGGGCAAAATGTTCTGGCCTTTTACCCTCGCTGGTGCAAATAAAGCAAAATTTAACACAAATCTAGCCCTAGCTTTAATAATATTGGGGGTAACACAGATTCAAAAACTCTAAAGTAATTAAAATTTTTGAACACCAGTTGCTTTATAACCAAATGGCAACGAGTGTCTTATTTAGGGTTGCCAAGGTGGCTGTTTTTGCACCATATTGGGCCCATGGCTTCTAAAATCTGGTTTAAACATAAAATAACTAAAAGGCAATCTAACCAAACAGGTCATGGTAAACAAGTTAAAAATCTAAGTGTAGGCAATGAATCTATGATTACAGCAAAAAGATTTTGCATATCCAGCCTAGCTATGTGTGAGTGTAAACCCGCTACTCTATCACTCATCAATATAATTCTGTAGCTGTACAGTAGCTCCAGTCTGTGCAAACATAGTGAGAGTTCACAATGCAACTGGTTTACGTGAACACTACAGGAATTGATCACCTTCACCCTACATAATTCTGTCCACCAATTAGAAACTTGTTCATTTAAAGTTTATTTTTGTTTTAATAAGAAACATTAGTTGTTTTTTTTCATAAACCAATATGTTAAATGTTCTTTTAGATGTGACCAACATCATTTAATTTTTTCACAGCAGGAATATAGCGCAAAGATTGGGAGTGGAAAAGGGAGTTCTGGAGTAGATAATGGTCATACAAGCAGATGATCAAAAGCCTGTATTGCAGAAACTGAAAATCAGAAATGTGTGCGTTCACAGTGACCTTGTTTTCCTCATACAAAAAGACTGAGAAAGACAAGAAAAATATGTCTTCGTATGTCAAAATGTATTTGATTAAGTAAGTTTATTAAACATAAAAGGTTTTCAAATATTCTGAATAACTTAATAATAATTATTATTATTATTATTTATTTATTTATTGGAAAAAAGTATATTGCAAAATGTCCATCAGTTCAAACATCCATTTTGGTCTGTAACGTTGCATCGACCGCGCACCGCATGTCCGTGCGGGAATGCGTGAAAATGGCGCCGGAGGGCTCGCGGGAGTGCGTTAAAAGGGGGCGTGGTTATCAAGCGGTCCGCCGCGGCCGGTAAGCGCGCGCTCGGGCGGATTGTATGAGCTGAATGGGGTCCCGGCGCTCTTTCACATCCTTTCAAAACCTCTTCAGCCTGACTGCTGGGACTCTTCATAGAGGACAATAGCAAATGCACTAAAACTTTTTTTCCCTTCTTTTTCTTATGCTAATGCCTGTGACCGGGTCCTCAGATGAAAAAAAATCCCACTCCCACCAACTGTTTTTTAGCCTCTTCCTCCAGGATTTAAATGGGCCAATTAGAGTTTTATCCTGCTTTTTTGCCTTGTTCTGCCTCCTTGTCAGCTAAACTTCTAAGCACACAGGCCCTTTCATTCTCTCAATTCTTCTACTTCATCTCACCCCCATGTATAAAAAAATGATCACACCAAAGCCAGTTAAAATTCCATAACAAACAACATATGAAATTGCTGCTATCCATTTCAAGACTTTCATCATATAGCTACAGTGAAGAGCTGTTGCAGTTTGGAGAGCAAACACTGGGCCTTTCAACCAACACCACGAGCTTTTCAAAAACCCTTGAGCTCATGATAGACTTAATCACACTGTGCGTGTGTGTGTTCAACATGCAAAGCTTGACCTTAGTGACGTGGACTTTTCAAACTATATATATATATATTTTTTTTTCATGCAACACATTTAAACATGATCACATTTACGGGTAAATAAAATGCATAATGAAAGCAAATAGGAAATTTGAAAATAAATAAATAATGCAATAAAAATATTCAAAAGGAGTAAGCAGTCAAACCTTATGAACTAAAGCTCAAACTTTATCTCAGTCTTTCGTTATGGCATGGTGTATGGTTTAGATTTATTTATTTATTTATTTTTAAGCAGAGATCTAATGGCCCTGGCGCCTCTCCACCTTTCCGATCAGATTTTTGTCCCATATGGATCAAGTTGCAGACAAAAAGATTTTTGAAATTCCAGCGTGAGCCGGTTGAAAGCGCAGACAAGAGTTTAAGGGCAGCTCCGATCTCACTTACTTTATCTTTATTGTAGCATAAAGCATGCAATGTACTTTAAAGACAAGTTTGTTTGTTTGTTTTTTCAATCAAGATAGATTGCAACAATGTAAACAAGCGTGCAACCATATCGGGGTTTTAATGTGTGATCAAAGCGATAAAAACTTGCATAGAAACATAAATGCATATTGTCACTATTTGTACATGCACAGCTGTTTTATTTGATTTTCTTTATGTATATCTGGACAGTTTTAAAGTTTGATGTGGGGTTCTGCGTGAGCGCATGAGTAAGTGAATGTAAACCCCCCCCCCCCTATATATATCTAGGCCTATATACCGTTAATAATATCCGATCTTACCTTTTGTGTATGTGGAAACGTTTTCCTGGTTCACGTGTCCAGAGCAGTGCCTTCTCTCTTCTTCACGCCAAACTTTTTTCGCTACAGAAAGTAACAGAAACTTGTCCTTCGCGCCGAGACCCGAAACGCCATCCGAGCGCAGCGCAGCGCAGCGCAAACTTCGCCAAAACTTTGCCCGAACTCGGCGCGATCATTCAGCGCGCTTCACGCAAGTGTGAGCTCGCGCGTCTCCGCGTCACGTCAGATCACTGCGGGAACTTTAGTTTTCGCGCAGCGCAGCGTTTCCGACAGCAAACCAACCATCGCTCGCACGGAGCAGAAAGGAGATGAAACGCACGGAGACTTGGGACGGAGTGTGCGTGCGTATGTGTGTGTGTGTGTGTGTGAGAGAGAGTGCGTGTGTGTTGATCTCTCTGGGCTGATCTCTGTTCAGCTCTCTCTCTCCCTCTCTCTCTCCCTCTCTTTTTCGGTGAGTTTAACCATTTGCTGTTCCAGATGGGCTGGGCTAGTGTAGCGCGCGCGAATACACACACACACACACACATAGAACGAGAAAGAGTTTGGAGTTGTGTGTTGCGTAGAAAAGTATAAACACAGCAAAAAATCCCACGTGCACTCTTCATTTATATCCAGAAGGAAACAGCCTTAATGCATCACCAGGGACTGGGTTGCATAAAAGTGCATAAGAGTACAACTCAGTTCTTCTGAATATAGTTTATGAAAATATTTTTTTATTGCTTGCCAAATAGATTTATACACTCTATAGCTTCAGTAGATTATTTACTTTTTCATATAAAAAAAAATTCAAAAGCAAAAAAAAAAAAAAATCAGCATTTGCTTAAACGTCTTAAATTTTGCAAAAGGTGATTTTTTAAATTTAATTAACACTTACATTGTTAAATTAATCTAAATGAACTTTTGCGATATTCAGCAGGGTGTAAAAAAGACAGACATTCATCACTTACATCACTATCAAAATACACAGTGAGGAGGAATGAACTCTTTCATTAAAATGTCTGGTTAACTCTTTCAGTGTTTATACATGGACAGATCCCTGCAGAGTGTCTTCATGAAGCAGTTCAATGACGTGTATATAAAGAGTACCACAGGAATGCGCCAATGTTTAGATAAAATATTGTACAGAATTTGTAAAAGAAGTACACTTCCGGTTTTAGATAAGAACTTGACCTTATAGTGTCTCTATAGAACAGCTAGATTAAACCTTGAATCGTTTACATGTAGAAGAACAGCTAAATGCAACTTTACAGTGTTTCTACAGACCAACTGGCTTCACCCTTATGGTGGTTGTAAGAGAAGAGAAGAATAACCTGCACTGTTCATATGTAAGAACAGCTGAATTAATCCTTCCAGGGTTTCTACAGAACAGCTGGATTAACCCTAAAGCGTTTATATAAGAAGAGGAGAACAACATCTCAATGTACCGTACCTATTATAGAAGAGTATAAACTTTACACCTGTTTCTATAAGAGCAATTACAGTCACCCTTACAGTAATTATAACATTAACTTATATAATGGTTCTATAAAAACAGCTTGATCAAATTAGCCATCAATATGTGTATTTATGATGAACAGCTGGGCTAATCCAAACAGATTTATATAACAACAGATTCACTGACTCTAAAGTGTTTCGATTTTAACACATGGATTAAGCTATACTCTGTTTATATAAGAACAGCATGATTAATTATTTCAGTGTTTACATAAGAACAACTGGATTAACCTTCTCAGTGTTTACATAAGAATAGCTGGATAAAGTGTTTATGTAGGAAGAGCTGGATAATCCTTGACAGAATTTCTATATACTGTAAGAACAGTTGTCTTACCCCTTACTGTGTTTAACTTAGTCTTTATATAAGAACTGAATTAACTCATACAGTATTTATTGGGTGGCTCATTATAATGCTTCTATAGGAACATCAGGATTAACCCTTACAGTGTTTGTTTGCAGCTTGACACAAATAAACACTCTTTAAATTTATTCACTGTATACATCAGCACTATATTGACACTATAAGAGTTACACTTTTTTGCAGTGTGAAGAGGATATTATCCAGATGAAAAAGGCCACCGCAATACCATTTCCATGAAGGGATGTACTTGGTTTGCAATAATTTTAGGTAGGTGATACATGCAAAAGTAACACCCACATGAATTCCAAGACGCAAGATTTCCCAGCACAACACTGTCCAGAGCATCACACTGCCTCTGCCAGCTTGCCTTTTTCCCCACAGTGCATCCTGGTGCTTCCTCAAGTGTGTGATGCACACAAACTCAGGCATTCGCATGACATAAAAGAAAATAGGATTCTTTATAACAGACCATCTTTTTCCACAGTTGCATGGGTCAGGTCTGATACTCCTGTGCCCATTGTGGGTGCTTTTTGTGGTGAGCATGGGCATCAACTTCAAGAACTGACTGCACAATGTATCCCACAACTCGACAAGTTGTTGTCTTTGTTATTAGTCTTTCAACTGCTTCCTGTCGAGGGGTCACCATCTGATCCGCACAACAACTTTACAAAGGTTTTACACTGGATGCCTTCCTGACCTAACCCTCCCATTTTGTGCGGGTTTGTGCTATTGTAAAAAAGATCAAAACTGCTAATCACTTCACCTTTCGAAGTTGTGTTAAAGTGTTAATGACTGATCTGTGTTTTGTACAGTATTTATACACAACAAAAGTAATGACTAGAATGTAAAATGCAAATAAAACTGCTCAAACATTAACAAAGCAAGCCAAAATATGAATCATGCACATGTTCCTCTCTCTCTCTCTCTCTCTCTCTCTCTCGCTATTATTATTATTATTATTATTATTATTATACTAATAATAGTTTTAGGGATGCAAGGGCCATTTCAGACATGACTTTTTTGTTTCAGTATACCATAATAAATATTTTGACCAGTTAAACCAGAAGCAGAAAAACCCGTGTTGCCTCTAATAATAAAAGTGGATTCCATATTAACGTAGCCCCTAAAGCCCAGAGCATTTAGTTTAATTATCTAATTATTAATTATTTGTTTGACTGTTTTTGTTTAAATAAACATACACAGAGCTCAGGATTGTGCAGTATAGTGTGTAACATCCTTTTTTCAGCACAAAATAGACAATATGATGAAGTGAATTTAAGTTCATTTTGACCAACTTCCCAAACATGACTAAGCAAAAAATTTGAAACTGGGTCACATATGCAAAGAAATAGCACTGACACACAAGATCACCTTTTTTATGGTTGTTTTCAGTTGTTTATATGACCAAAAAAATATATATATATAATAATGCTCATTTTGACAATTCTACATTTTTGCGACATCGTTCCCACATTCTGGTTGTGGTCAAATTTACCCTTTTATAAAAGTAATGATAACATTTGTTCTACCTGACATATCCAAGAACCAAAATACACAGTTTAAAGTCTGCAAAACATTCCTGCTATCCGTTATGACCCAAATGATGATGGGTTTCCCGTTAAAACTGGTCCCTCTCAAGGTTTCTCCCTATTGCCATCTCAGGGAGTTTTTCTTGCTACCACCGCCCTCGGCTTGCTCATCACAAACTGACCGTTTTGATTCATACACATTTTCTCACAGATTTCATACCAATTTCCTTCTGGTTCTGTAAAGCTGCGTTGCCAGAATGTCGAAAGCAACATATAAATAATATTAAATTGAATTGTTCATTTTTAAGAATCTGAGAATCTGATAATAATCAAAACTCAATTCTATGCTAAGTAAATTCTATTAAAATCTCTCTCAAGGTTTGGAAAGAATTTTGAAAAGAAAGCGAAAAATCATCCTTCTTTTGGTGAATTTGAATTGCTAAATTAAAGTTCAAATCTATTTCAAGTCTATTTTGTTCCAAAACCTACAACCCTAATTCTAACACGATTTTTACACATAAAACTGTCAGGTCTCAGATGCTTTAGGAAACTATATAAACTAGAATTGTCGTATTAAAAAAATATATTATTATTATTTTTTTATAAATGTTACATAGTACCACTACTTCTGATAAAGCCCGTGTGGAATAATAGTTTATTTACACTAAAAATGTCTTCTAACGCAGCAGTGTACAATCAGATGGCTCTAACGGCACCCTGCGCCATCTAGAGGATACTGAGTAAACTGCAGCGACATATATGACCTTCCATTCGGGGAGTCAAGACTGTAGTCTTAGAGATGTGTAGCGTCGTGTCTTATTAACTAAACTTCTGAAGTGTGTTAGAAGTGAGACAATCCAAATCATCCACACATGATTCATTTACTTCCCTTGTGGAACACAGCTTTTATTATTATTATTATTATTATTATTATTATTATTATTATTATAAACTGAAAACCTGAAAACCACCTAAAAGAACATAAAATCCACTGTACTTATTTTTCTTTCACTTTAACGCATATGTGACAGGGATTTAGCCTTCAGTATTCAGGACTTTTCCTTGTCAACAGAGTTGGTACTTTTATTTGTACATGTACATTTAAATTGTACCTTTAGTTTAATGATATGGTGCACCCTATATATTGTTCATGCTTATAAATAAATAAATAAAATAAAATAAATAAAAACATACCAAAAAAAAAAAAAAGAAAAGAAAGAGAGAAAAAAAATATGCATGATGGTACTGTCCCAGTCGCAAGCAATGGCACAGTTTAGTACCCTTTATTAAGTATTCAAACACCTTTATTGATTTCATCATTACTTTGGTGCTATATTGGTACTGGGAGGCAAGGAAAGAGAGCAAAAAAAAAAAAGTTAAATGTATTCATGAAGATGGACTTTTTACAATAGTGTATAGCAGAAAAATTTATATTTAAACATTTGTGAAACAAGCCAAACATACCAAGGTAATGAAATAGTGGATATTAAGAAATGTCATTTATTTTTCATAGATTTGGAACACAATGTTGTCGTTAGGGATGATGGTCTAAGAATATGACATTATATTATGGAAAAGTGCCTTCTGAACAATTCAGCTTGGTCTGACCAGCTACCACCTGCCAAAACACACACGGATCTGGTTAAACTGGGAGCCCATCGGAATCATTGCCAGGTGCTAAATGCTCGTAGAAAGGAAACAGTTTCTGAATTGCTGCACAAAGCAATGTACACAGTTGTTTTTAAGACAAATGACACCAAGAATAAGGCAACCAGAAAATCTTAGGTTTTAATCAAATAAATAACTTACCAGCAAAAAAAATATTGATGGTCTACTAGTTTGACAGGCTCTGGTATGTGTTTTGGCATCTGGTCGCTGCTGGATTTTTCATCACAGGGAAATATACCAGTACACAGAGACGGATGTCATCATAAAATAAATGCTTTTCTTTCATGTTTCATTTGAAGTGTGCTGAAAACCTGTATGTTTTTTTTAAAGTAAAGATAAAAAAAAAGGAAAAGGAAAGAAAATATATGTCTATATTATTTTCATAAATCCCCAGAGACAAAACTTCTGTTAAATTCTTTAAGATGAAAGCCAATTACTCTAACGTGGTAGATTAATAGGTTACTCATACTGCAGCTGCAATTTTGCTTAAAACAGCTGCTGAAGGTCATGGTGGTTATTTCCTAATAAGATGTGGCGACAAATTAATATATTGATGCCATGATCTATAAGATGCGGGAAGGAATTGTGTCATTTTGAGCACTTTTTTTTTTCTTGAAATGTCATCCGTAATACAGTCAAGTCAACCGTGTATAAACTGTACAAGCCGGAGTGTTGGGGAAAATGAGTTTTTAAAGGCAACCACCAGGTGCTTGTGGGGGGAAAAAATCTAGTTATGTAAAAAAAAAAATCTACCTTTTAGTTAAAATGAAAACACTTTACACAGTGTGCAGACTTCCTATTAACTACTGTACATAGCTTTCCTCATACAGTAACACATTCACATGTTTGTTTAACAGGATATCCACTGTTATGTCAATATAAAATGTAAAAATACTATGATATTCAGATCATTTATTATTATTATGGAAAATAGATGACAAGTCTACTATGATGCCTTTTAATTTTAATAAAATGCAATGAAACATGATTAAAATGCTTAGTTGCTTAATTTTGAGGCTGATTAAAAGGCTACATTTCAAAAACAGGACAAAATGAATAGCAATTCCACACAAATGACAAAACATACAGTGTAACAGGACACCAAGTTATAATTTTTTTCTTTTTTTTTAAAGAAACATTAAGACAAAAAGTTAAATTTCTTTTTAGAGACTGAGTAAAAGCTAAATTGCAAAGAAAGAAAGAAAAAGAAGAACAAAAATGTCTTCCCATAATGTGTCCTCTTTAAATATAAACTCACTACAGCCTCATCTTTTTCTCTTGAAAACATACATTTCTGTAATCACATTAAAAACATCATGTTACAGTACCTGACTGGCCCCATACATTTAACAGATTTTTTTTTTCCCTCATATTTTTCATGTTTCCTATAAATGTTACAAATACAGATTTATTACTGCATTCATTTCTGCTTTTTTTTTATTATTATTTTTAATTTTAGAGAATTCTTCTTATAACATCTCCTATGATGTGTTACAATATGTTTCACACAGCAGTGATGCTCTTTGCTACAGTTCATTTAAGCACAGGAAGTGTTCTAGATCATTGTGATGGCCCCATCTAGTGGAGAAGAAGAAGAAGTGCTGAGGAGTTTACACACCTTCTGGAGAATATCTACACTACCTTCTCCTAAGTTTCATTGTAGTTACTGAGTAATCCATGGCGGCTGAATAAAGGAGAAAGTAGCATGCGGTTATTCAGCTCCAATACTCACCACATCTTGCATTACTCGTAATATTTTTACACACTGGTGCATGCACAGTTATGGTGGGATTCTGATTTAGGTTGTTCCACTTTGGCCTTGAAGTTTTATCTGTCATGAAATCAACACCCTCATCACACACTAGCTATCATAAATACATTAATCTGTATTGTGCTACCTTAGTTTACTCCTCTCAGCTTATTGGCGGTGACATCTTGTTACAGGTTGTTCCATGTTCACTTTGGAAGCCATTATGAAATTGACACCTGTACGTTTTCCACTTTGCAGCATGGCTCAATATGGCTTAGAATGCTATCGCACTGGTATATAACACAGGCAGGTCAAGTGGAGTAAGTGATTATGGCGTGATCGTTAAGCTGCACAGAATTCCCTCACTCCCAAACCTTCCGTTTGCTCCACTAATGCTCACCTCTAAAACACCAAAACGCCTAATTTTCCAAAAATAGGAAAATTAAACGTGCGAAGGACCTGTGTGACAAATACAGACAGTTGCCTCGTTTTCATTCAGAAATAATACTAATGTTGAAACTGTCTGCTGTATCTAATACCACAATATTTAATTTCACAGTTACAACATGTGAAACCTCACATTTAACAATTTCCAAACATTTCTTGCATTTTCATCAAGACTGTAAAAAAAAAAAAAAATCCTCATTTTATGAACTAGATCATGGGATATACTGGAGGGCCACTAAAAAGTGCCACATTTGGTATATTAAAATCATATCTTTTTGCACAAATGGGAACCGTGGAACTGATCGCCACTGAATGTGTTACTTAGAGAAAAAAATCGAGCGGACCGATCAGATTGTTTTGCCAGAAATGATGTTTTTTCCGAATCATGTGAGAGATTAAGAATAATTCAAACAACTAAAAGGGCCGTTCGTGTCAAACCAGAAGTTTTAAATGCGCAGAATAACATATAAATATTTCATTGGGCTTGCATAAACTTAATGTTAAAAAGATGTTCAAATGACCTACAAGATCTAATATCCTACAGTTTACTTTGTCTAGAATTCCTAAAACAGTGTAGTGACAGACACGGTACCACATGTAAGAGATTCAGAACAATTCAAAACAACTAAAAGGGCCTTTCGTGTCAAACCAGGAGTTTTGATTTTGCAGAATAACAGAACACAGTCCTGAGAGTAAAAACTACCTTTATTCTCGATATAATACCCTGCTACACTATGTATTCCACTATTGCTTGGACACGATCAAGACGCAAAGTCCTCAGTGCACTGAAGCTGTGATCAAGCACTGCACACGCACTGCCTACTTCAAGTCTGAAACACCAGCATTCAAGAAACTCCTGTAATGGCCAAACATGTGGGAATGGCTTGGAGAGAGGTCAGGATTGTAAGGGGGATGTGGCAATAACTATAATGTGCAAGTGGTGTGGTGGGCAGTATGAATTCTCGCAACGTCCTGCAAAAACAAAATGCTTTCGGTGATTAAATCAGGCTGTTCTTTCTATTAAACAATTGATGTGATTTATTTTTATTTTAAGCAAAGTTTCATCATTCATTTGGAGTAGTGGTGGTCCAGTGTGGTGCCGGCGGTTTGAGGCCTAGCTTCGCCAGGTTGAGGCTGTTGGGCCCTTAAGCAAGGCCCTTAACCCAGTCTGCTCCAGGGCTCCGTAAAAATGACTGACCCTTCGCTCTGATTAACAAGAAGTTAGGATATGCAAAGAATAAAGAATTTCACTGTGCAGTAATGTACTGTATGTGTGACGAATAAACGCTGAACTAAACATTAGAGCTGCTATTGAATGCTGTGCATGAAACATTCTGCTTAACAGTAGGCTAGAAGGAGATAAATATCGTAACATGACTGGGTGTGTCAGTTCTGATACTTTCCCTAGTAGGCTCCTACTACCTTCAATGACTGAATAATGAAGGCACAACCTTAAAGTAGCAAGACGGACTAGACCCATTGGTAGTGAAGACTACTTTTGATAAGTTTTACCGTTACTTACTTTTTATAACTGTAAATTGATTTATTTATAGAATGTCGTCTGCATGCTTCAAGTCAAACCGAGACTTGCTGAATTGCTCGTGAATGAAGGCATAAAAAGGATTCACCTTTAAAGAAAAGAAGAGAACAGTACGGTCATCAGACTCCCAACCACAGTAAAACATTTGAATGGTGCAAACATTTTAAAAGACATTTTACATTTGTGAATGAAAATCCTTGCTGAGGTGCCTTGGAGCGCACTGTAGTTTTTCCCGTGAACACATGATCCTTGAAAATCTTTCCTGGGAGACCAATATCTCAGATGTGAAGCAAGCAGTCCGATCATACTGAGAAATCTTTCTACCTTGATTGTTTTCATGCACCCGTGAAATGCTGGGATAGGTGCATTAGTGTAGCGGAGTAAAATAAAGGTCATAACTGTGTTCTGTTATTCTGAACAATCAAAAGGTTGCATTGAACAGTTTTACTTACATATTAAGCCTGATGTTAGCTAGCTTGGTATTGCTTGTGTTTCCACCCACTCATCATCTATACCGCTTAATCCTGTATTCAGGGTCACAAGGGGCCTGGAGCCTATCCCAGGAGACTTAGGGCACATGGCAGGGTAAACCTGGACAGGGTGCCAATCTATTGCCAATCTATTGCAGGGCACACACACACACACACACACACACACACACATACACTCACTCATTCACACACTACGGGCAATTTGGGAACACCAATTAACCTAACCTACATGTCTTTAGACTGTGGGAGGAAATCAGAGTACCCGGAGGAAACCCACCAAGCACGGGGGAACATGCAAACTCCATGCACACAGAGACGGGGATCGAACCCGCACCCTAGCGGTGCAAGGCGGCAGTGCTAACCACTACACCACCGTGCTGCCCGCTTGTGTTTCCAATAATTTTAATTATTTAATGCTTTCTATTAATATTTAGGAAATCTCATTCATCAGATATTTATAAAGACCAATTTATGGCACAAACAACAATTTCCTCCTTGATGTGAAGGAAAATGTGTGATTCCACTCTTTCTTCTGCTATTTAGCTGCGGAGACCTGATTCAAACTTGGGTGATTTGCTTTTATCAAGTTAGGGCAACAACTCCTCAAAATGTCTGTGCACGTCCTTGCAGATCAGGATCGTGATGAATCGGGAGCGTATCCTGGGAACACTGAGAAAAACACTGAGAATACAGCATACATGGGAGTCGTGTGCGCTGCAGGGCACCATTCACACACAAACTCTTACACTCGTCCACAGCTGGGGCAATTTAGGAAAGCCAGTGTACCTATTAGCGTGTTCTTGGGAGGTTGGGAGAAAACCAGAGAACAAATCTAGGAACATGGGAAGAACTGTACAAATGTAACAATTAAAGTTGGGTATTGAACAGGACTCTGCTGTACTGTTGTGCCAGCCAAATAAATTCCAACATTCTTTTACTTATATCAGTGAAGAATGAAAAAAATTTTTTTATAATAATTTTTTTTCATTACATTCAGTACATATCTTTTGGAGCATCTGAATATTAAGCCAGGTGTTTTAGATTAGTAACCATAAACTCTGCGAGACAAACCGACAAGACATCCATGTAGTTATCTGCTCTGCCATCAGCTGAACTCAGGACCATACCAACTCGATTCAGGTTAAAAAGCTCAGCCTGTCTCTCTTTCTACAGTAACTTTATCCTCTGCACACATGCTGCGTGACCCCTGACCCACAATATCCGCAGTATTCTCAGGACGACCTTCTGCTCCACTTCTGCGTTCAATCAGATAGAATTCAAGACACCATGAACACCACATCCCTCCTCCGGCCGCAGTCACCTCTGTTTTGCTTTTCAAATGAACTGAGCAACGTGATGTGGTTAATACATTATGTCGCCACTCAGAGAGAAGCAGAGGGAGGTAGCGTGTCAGCACGGCACTGCAGGGCATGACTTCATGAAGAAAACACGAGATGGAGGAGAGATTAATGTCCAAGCATATGAACTTGGAAACAGGTTGCAGTGAACCGTGCTATAAAACTCTGCACACATGAAGTGTTCACACAGGTGAAGTTTGTCTGTCTGAAAGGGTTGGACGGACAACTTGTGTAATTATATTTTTAAGTTGTTTTTTTTTTTTATATCTACTTTATTACAAATTGTATTGTATCTCTTGTATTTTAATGTTTTTTTAAATGTATTTTAAAAATAAAATCAAAAAGCAGCAATGTGTTCCATCGTCTGGATCTTTTTTCCCCCTTCAAGGTCAGGCTTTCTCAAACGTTCCCAAAAATCAGTGTTTTCCAACTCTAGTGCACCTGATTCAACTCAAGTGCTTATTATGAAGCTCTATTAATCTTTAGCTAAGACAGCTGTGTTCAAGCAGGAAAACATGAATCTGGAGAGCACCGTGACCCGCTAGCTCTGGAGTACAGGAACCTTGATAATACTAATGCAGAAACGGGGCAAGACCTTGATCCTGGATATCTTCTAGCAGAGTTTCCATTCGGCCCCAACACAGCTGTCACTAATCTCCAGATGTTCCTGCAGAGGTTATACTGGGTCAGCAGTCGTAGATTTTTGGCTGGATACTGCTGTTCCAGCGTTTGATAGCATTTGAGTTAACTCGTTTTTGATTGAGTGATTCTTTAGTTCTTAGTTTCGGTCCAACGGGTTTCAAAATGTCTGATTTTTCTTTATTTGTACCGTTACAATAGAACTTGTCTAATTTTTTACTAGGAGTTTTATCTATCTATCTATCTATCTATCTATCTATCTATCTATCTATCTATCTATCTATCTATATGAGAGCGATGATGCGTTTTGCAAATGCATTTGACAATACTGTTCTTTAGAGAACTGTACCAACACAGCTGACCTTCATGTCTAACAAAATAACAGCAGACTGTTACTTTTTAATGCCATATCTGTTATTGCATAAAAATCAATATTGTTCTCGAAAGTAGAAAATAAATTCAAATTGGTGACCAAACTTTTGACTGGTGTTCCTCAAACAGGAAGTTGAGGTCAAATCACAGCACTGTACCAACCATGATCCTCCATCTCCGCTACAAGAGACTTAAGCACCATCATTGTTATCTTGGTGTATTGGAGCAGGATTACAAACTCTAAACCTTCTGATCATTAGTCCAAAACTGCTGGGAAACTATTGCCCTAAGTGTCACTCTGACCTAGAGTGGCCATTGTTCCCACAGGAAGGACCAATTATATACTGGGAGCCCAGGCCACGGTTGGTCATGGCATTACTGTGATTTGAACTTGCGATCTCTATACAAACACTTGGGATTCCCAAGTCTTAAGAGTATTATATCTAACATCTGATCTCAAGGCTCTCGAATAGCAAAAATGATTAACCGAGTGAGTGGAAAGATGGATGTTTAAGTATAGGAGATGAAAAATATGTGGCATGACCATAATTGGAAACAACTGTTGTGTACAAGCTCATGGTACACCAAGTCAGAGGCTTTAATAGTGTAGACTCAAATAAAAGATTCTCACCTCCTGGCTTTGTCTTTGGCCTCCCAAGCCCCTGAGCACATTTCCCCCATTTTACCTTTATTCATTCCTTGAACAGTGCTTCTCCTTATGGACCTCACCCCCTTTTTGTTCTGGTAATTCATGTATTTATTTAATAGATAATTATCAAAACCTTCATGGACTAAGTGAGAGCTACAGACACAAAGCATGTGTTCCAAACAGAGTGTGTTTCTAGTAGTCTTAGACCTCTACATTAACACCTGTTAGATTGAAGTGTCTAGATATTTGACTTAAGAACTAACTTTTTTTTTTAATGTCTCATATGGGTGAGTACCAATTTGCATTTAGCCTGTTTGACTAAATGAATTGAAAAAATGCATAATTTTTTTTTTTGTTTTTGGTAATTATTCTACCAAGTGACCAAATATGAACATTCTCTCATGTTATTTAGTTTCTTCATCACATTTTGCTCTGAAATTACTATTTTGATCTAAAATAAATAATGGTTAATTTTGTAATCAGAACTTTAGCAAATACATATACTGGCATCCATACTAAATGCATGGCAACAAGTACAGAAGGGAATCACCAGTGACCACTTGATATGATAGTTTCACAATACCCATATGCCAATTCACTCGTAATTGTATTTTCTAGTAGCCCAATTCTACTGTTTTAGGATTTAGTTGCAATTTTAAAACCTTGAACCGTGTAAAAAAGTTGTATCAAAACTTTATGCATTTAAACATGTAAAATAATTGTAATTACAAGAGTATAAAATTGGACTTAAAATTAAGAGAAATTAACCTGTATCTCTGGAATATATAGTATTGTGCAAAAGTCTTGAGCCACTCCTCATTTTCATTGAAGAAATAGGAACAAAGGTTCTACTGTGACAGTGGAGTTCCTAAAGATACAATTCCAAAATTTGTTGTTTACGTAACAACCTCAGCAGCAACTTCATTTCCCCTCTCATCTGTTCCAACCACTCAGCATCACCAGTATACTAATCACTGGCCTGATCATCTGTCATCTGTTTCTCACTGATTCATGCCTTAAGTTTGTTATGTGGTGTGGTGTGGAGGGCCGTACCATGAGATGTAGTATTTATAAGGGCGTTAAAGCAGGGCTTCAGACGGGGTCGATGAAACAGGAGGTTGTGAGTGTGCTTATGATACGCACGGGAAGACCTTTCCGTTTGGAAATAGCGTGGGATTATTAATTAGAAACTTAAAAGGAAATAAAAGAAAAATGAAAAACAAAATAAACAGAGCTTCTCCGTCTATGCAAGAACGGCCGATGCCCTTACCGAGGATTTATGTGAGAGAGAGGTTGTGCCTTTTTCATACTTTTATATTTAACCTGAGAGCGCACGCTTAAAGGACAACGTGCCGCATGCTCTCTCACTTTCTTTCTTTCGTCGGCGTCTTAAGAAGACAGAGGCTGAGTCTTTTCATTGTGTTTTCTTTGTCTTGGTCCTGATACCTTACCGGTGTTACCTAATGATCGCATGAAGTGCGGCGATATCAGGACCCTTAAATAGACATGCCGCCAGGTGCGGCGTATCCAGGCTGATTGACTTGTGGCGGTGTTATAAATGGCCGCGCCTCTGCCTGCTCAGAACAGTGCAGAGTCATTTTGCATGGTTCTTCTTCTTCTCATGCTTGAATGATGCATGGGTCACTGTGCGGCGTAACAAAAAAAGAACTATTAATTATCTGTAGTGTAATACTTTAATTTGACAAACGTGGCAAAAAAATAAATAAATAATATACAGTAAATATATTCAACTTTATTGTCATTGCACATAGTTACAAGGCAACGAAATGCAGTTAGCATCTAACCAGAAGATATACAGTATACTATATATATACTACAGATAGTCAGTGGATTTTGAAGTTTGTGTGATAATACAAGAATTGTTACATCTACATTGCTTAATTAATTTCCTCAAATCTCTAATAACATTATAATCATATAATAACATTTCATTGAAAATGCATAAAGCAAGGATGCATCATGCATGAAATTGTTATGCTAAAGTAAGATGCTACTTTACTGTAATTATTGTAATTCAAGGTGAAGTGGTGTTGTAGGTAGATTTATTACTGACAGGTTGCATTTCCTGTGTTTAAAAGATTGATTACTTCTAATGTAAGTTCATATTTATTAATGTACTGTATTAAGCTTTGGACTGAGTCTAAAACCATCTCTTACCTGATAGTTTGGTTTTTGAGTCTCCTCTACAGAAAGAGTGTGAACTTGTGCATTAAGAAGCCACCAGAGAAAAAGTAAAGTCATCAAGCCACCTGATGGGTTTATGTGTTCTGTCAGATGGAAATCCTTTATAGGAGAAGGAAGCATTGCTTCAAGGTACGGATAAGGTGAGAAACTTTGTTTTTACAGGCTCAGTCAGAGCTGTGGGATTTCCGAAAGCAATGAGCTAAGTAGAAGTGAGTAAGGAGTGCTGAGGAGGTAAGAAAGATGAATCCAAGACTTTGCACTGGCTGGATGTGGTGCAGTAAAGGGCAGCAGGAGAACATCCGCCCTGGTTATTGTTGGCCATGTGAAGCCTCAACAGGAGGAATTTTAACCCCCACGACTTCATTAAAGAATGCTATTGTCCCACAGCCATCCCCACGAAACCATGAAGGTGTGCACTGTGGAAATGAAAATTTGCACGACTACAGGACTAATGCAAATGCCCCAAAATGTGAGAAGTTGATAATTAAATTATCTATTCTAAGCCTAATAAAAACAGATCCATAGATATGTTGTTTAATGAAAGAAAAGTGCATGATCATTGAAATGAAGTTTTCTTTTAAGGAATGTTCTGTAACAGTTTGTTAATAGGTTTTCCTTCACAGGAAAGTTTTAAGAACAGATTAGTTGCACTTTTATGGTTTCTCTGTAATATACAAAGTGATATATTTTCCTGCATTACTAACTAGAAGAAAGACAGGACAAAGTGATGCATGTGAGGGGATGACTGCTTATAGTTGCTATGCGGTAACTGAATTGTTTTTCCTTCTTTTGCTTAAATGAAATACATTATTCGTCCTCCAGGGGGCATCACACTAACATCTATTAAAAACAAATAAATAAAAATGATACCCAGTTCTTAAAGTTGGCAAATTCAGCTGAGGGTAAAAAAAATAAAAATAAAAAAAGGAACAGTTTTAATATACACTAGGACTGGGATGATGTATCAAGGTTTACGCTCGATGAGGAAATAGTGTTAACCCTAACCTAAAACCAATAAGCTTAACATTGAGGTTTTAAACATCACAATTCTCAATGTTGACTTAACAGCCAGAGTGTTTGAATTAACACCTTGCAATGTGTATATGTAGATGCAGTTGGATTCAAATAAAGTCTGATAGTGTTAAATCAACACCAGGGATTTTACAGTGTTTACTTTCATAAACATAACACATTTACATTCATACTCAGGAACATTTTAAAGAAATTATGAAGTATTTTCACAAGACAAAATGTCAAAAGCCATGAAATGACGTTTATATGGGATATATTTCTTGATAAGACGTTTTTTTTTTTTTAAGACAGAAAAGGATTAAAGTACTATTACCAATCTTAGTTATCAGTAATCAGATCTTTATATAATGTATTTACAAACATTATATTCATTGCATTTTGAGAACAATTTTTACTAAACCCTGTGACATTACCTTTCGGAATTTCTTTAGGAATTGAATGAAGTGATATTTATCAATTTATATTCCAAACTATATGTGAAGCACCCTATCAATCACGTGCATTTATTAACGAAGCCCATGTGTTATGTAAATTAATTATGTTCATACACTCAAATCTAAAATGTGTTTTTAAAATGCCTTCTGCTTTCTCAGTGTCATGAATATGCTTTTATGACAGATTTGTGCAATGCTCATAGTTGGCTAAAAACTGCATGAATAATTCTTCATAGAGTTTCTGTATAAGCTAAATATTATGTATAAAACTTCTCACTGACTTTAACTTTCATGTTCAGCTGTAGCTCATTGTTTTTTGCAATCTTACTTGTTTTTTTTTCAAGTGACTTTGGTTAAATTCTTTTAAATGAGTAAACTTAAATGTAATAAATTCAATATTTGTTGATTCCTTGGAGACAAATGCCCCTTTTATTTGATTGTTTTGGAATAATAATACATTTAAAATGTTTCTTTTTAATTCCTATTTTTTTTTGTCTTTCCTTTTCTTTCTTTTTTTTACATTCACATTAAACCTCCAGTTTCCTCCCTAGCATTTGTTAACACACACTTGGGGAAAAAAGGTCTCACAAAAGAGGCTTAAGAGAAAGCCTTCTGGTCTATTTTACTAGAGCGGTAAGTAACAAATAAGGGTCATTGTCATGGGACGTTAAACCTGGTTTATTTTAATGGCAACTTCAGAGCGCTCACACTGCAAGGTCAGTCAGAGCTCAAACAACCATTGGACCTTTAGCGTGTGACCGAGAAATACACAAGTGTTTTGGAATGGAGGTGCTTTTAAAACTAGACCTTGGCCTTCAGAGTTATAAGGGACAAATATTTGAAACGTTACATTGTTTAAAAAAAATGCATATTTTAGTCAATGGCTTAAACAAAAACTTTTCAATGTAATTTTCTTGTTTCTTTGTTGCCTTTTTCTCTCTCTTATAGGAGCGGTGTTTATAATCCAAGGAATTTAACTGTATGTCCTTATTGCCTTCTGAAGAACGGTGCTGAAGGTATATTTAAATAATAAAAAAAGAAAAGATGACAAAAATTGCAAAAAACTAAATAATTTTGAGGGAAAAGCTACATGCCTTTGGATTCATAGTACGCAAGTATTTGGTGAAACGACCACTAGGGTGCACTAGAGGGCCTTATTTAGGCTCATTTCCAGAGTAATGTTTGGAAAGACTTTGAACTTGAGTGTCCAAGTAACGAGAATGTGTTAGTTTGAGCCAAAATCTGTTTTCCCATGTATGTGGAATTACACATTACTATTTGCTCCAAATAAAAATCCTTGGATTGTGTTAAATTTGTGGTTGAAGGAGATCCAGCACAAACCAAATTTAAATCAAACCCATTCCTTTGAGGCCATGAAAATAATTACTGACTGCTGTTTTAATTAGTGAAACCGGCAGAGTCATAAAAAAGTCATAAAAAAAAAAGGAATGGAAGAGAACAGGACAGACCAAACTGCCAAATTAAGGCACTGAAATAAAGGGAGATTTAGTATCCTATGCTCCTTTTAGCGAATACTGGATACGTTTTGCCAAGTTGAGTTACATCATCTAATTTATATATACATAATAACTGAAATAAAAAAAAGCAAACTATGAAGTCTTTTGTGCCTAAATCCTTTAAAAACAATTCGAGTTGACACTTTATTAGTTACTTGCGTGGCAGTAACTAGTCATGAGGACACCAAGGATCTCTGGAACTTCGTTGTTTCAAAAGGGTCTTTGTTTTTACTTAACACATATCAAATTCAATATGGAAACAGATGATCTCTTCTCTGCTTACCTTACAGCGGTTAAGGCGCTCTTTATGTTCCCTTATAGAATTAATTGCTTGTTATGTTAAGCTCTCAAGAAAACGTCTTGTTGAGAGCTATGCGATGTGCATACTCTATTACAGTATGAACCAACATCTGACAGAGTTATGACATAAAAGTGTGAGCCAATGCAAAAGCTTTTGATATAAATGTAACAGCGCGTCATTTTTTAAATGAAAAATTTTTATCACCTGTATCATTGCCAGCGACAACAGCTTGTGAATTGTGGCTAACGTTTGCCTCCAAGCTCCATATCTGCTAAACATTTAATGTTGGTTCGGTTTTAAGTTATTGTGTAATGCGACTCAAAGCGCATTACGATCCTGATGAAGTCTTTTGTATAATGGCGTAGTAATGTAACATAAATCAGAAATATTTCATAATAGATACATTTAAATCATCTAACTTTTATGGAAGAAAAAAAAAAAAAGATAGATTAGAATTGAACTCAGGTCGTACCAGAGCCGAAATACAAATCGGTGATTAAGAAAATTACCCAAGTAAATAAAAAAAAAAAACAGTAAGACATATTTTTATGTTTCTACATTTGACACGCATCGATTTTCAAAAAAAAAAAATATATATAATTTTTTGAATGTTTGTAATCAATTTTGAATAATAATTAACCAAACGAGGAATACTGAAGTAAACACCAGCTCCAGAAAGGAAGGTGATGTTAAGTGAGTAAGACGCTTACCCCACTGTTGTTAAGGTTTCAGTAGCTTGCTATGGAATTCTTAAGTAATCTTAAGTTTAATACAGAACTGTAATCAAACTAATCAAGATTATTCAGCAAGCTAAAGTTTTACAGGGTTTACTCTTTGCTGGTTGGATGTTGTGGTGTGAAATGCAGATCTCCACTTTTTTGGAGGATTAAAAAACTGATAAACTGGCTTTGTGAGGCTCTTCTGTCTAGACATTAGTGTTACTTAATTTTCAGCAGGAAACTGCTTAATTTTTTTATCAGGTATGGAAATGTAATAATTTTAAATTTGCACACGATGTCTTTTTCTGCAGTAGTGAAATTTCTTCTTCTTCTTCTTCTTCTTCTTCTTCTTCTTATTATTATTATTATTATAAAAAAGTAAAAGTAAAGTAAAAGTACTTTAATCTAAGCACTTTTTATAAGTCAAAAAGTACAGTATACCAATACACTGAACCATTTACTCATATTCTAATGTTATTTTACACCACATGAAATGTAAAACATTTCTGCAACATACAGTACAGCAGACTTGACTCAAATTCTGAACCTGGTTATAACCCTGGTTACAAGATTATCTGAATATCTGAGTACAGAGCAATGAGTGTAAGATGAGAGTCGAATTTCTACGCATGTATACGCAGGACAGTGTGCTAGAACAACCTGGACAGCATAGCTGTACAAAACCGAGCAAAGCCTTTCAGTAAAACACGACATTGTTTTATTCTCCTTCCAAAAGAATGAAAGCACAAACGTGTCCAGTGGAAAATCCCACATCCAATCTGCACGTCTCTAAATAGCGAGCTTTGTTGTCCTCCAGAGAGTGTGGTGTTTTGAAGACCCCTATGACTAAACAAATTGGAGCCTGACCTCGTGCTCTGGTGTACTTACTAGTGACAGGTGTATAAATTACTGCACAGCCTTTCTGGCCATTACGCATCCAGCACTCTGGGCCTCTTTGTGAAGTGTTCAGAGACATGAAGGGCCATGACCTTTGACTCCTACCTATCTACTATCATGTTTGCCCCCCAAACCAACCCCCAACCTCTGCCCACTAGGTTCTGGCCTCCGCCCAGCTACGTGTCTGATTTATTTGTGCGGCACTCGCTGCGGCACTGACTCTTTGACCCAATGCATTGTGTGGCGATAAAGGTATAGTGAGCGGGGACAGCCCTAGCTCTAGGACATGCTAGCTCTTCCACCTAAAAAAGGACAGAACCTGTGCCTCAGTTAAACACACACATACACACAATTTAGGCTTTTGCTGTGATTTTTTTACGCTGCTAAAAAAAAATCGAAACATGGTTTCTTTGCTAAAGTTGCATGTGTTCTCTTGACGGTTCATCAACAGGCTCACTTTTAAAATACTACCCTCCTTAAAGTTGCTTGTC
Organism: Clarias macrocephalus; assembly: GCA_011419295.1. Taxonomy (NCBI): domain Eukaryota; kingdom Metazoa; phylum Chordata; class Actinopteri; order Siluriformes; family Clariidae; genus Clarias; species Clarias macrocephalus. The sequence continues at coordinate 7,197 of JAAGKR010000878.1, read as the reverse complement.
TGCCACTACAGACGGTAATAACTACTGAGTGTATTACTTTCCCACTAGAGTTTATGTGGCGTTTATGAATTGGACCATGTGGTGAGGGCAGAAAGGCAGGAAGCAAAATAAACCTCATGTTTCATCACTGATGGGCTTAGTTTTAGTATTTTTAATGGACATCATCTATCTGCTGTAACTGTCGCATACAGACCCTGACTTAACATACAGAATAAAAATCATAAGCCTTATCATTGTATATTTTTACTGTCTCTGTCTCTGCAGCCGCCGAGGACGTTATCGGCGGATCCTTTGGGTGCTGAGGGTTGCAAGGTGATTGTCCATGCATTTGTCCAACTTGTTCGTCCGACACTTTCCATGGATGCTCGTTTGGATTGAGATCTGGGGAATTTATCAATTTATCCGGGGCTGGATAAGTAGCCTTCATATATTTTAGAATTTTTATTTTATAATTGGTAATCATTTTTTTCAATTCACCTAATGGTGTTAATGTGGTGACTAATCAGTGTATATATACGTATGTTTTTGCGTGTATAGATTCCACCCATTGACATGGTGACTTAGTGGTTAGCACCTTTGCCTTGAACCTCCAAGGTCCGGGTTCAATTCCCATCTCAGGTCAGTATGCATGGAGAATGAATGTCCTCCCCGTGCTTGGTGGGTTTCCTCCAGGTACTCCTGCTACATCCCACAGTCCAAAGACATGCAGATTATTCTGATTGGTTGTTCACTTTGTTAAATTGCCCGTAGTGTGTGAGTGTGCGTGTGCTGTGATGGATTTGCACTCCATCCAGCATGTACCCCGTCCTCATGCCCTAAGTTAAGGTGCCCAGGATAAGGTGGTATAGATGATGAGTGAGTGAGTGAAGTCAATCCATAGAGACAATAAAAAAACTCATAAACCAACAAGATGACTACTTTTTACCTTCATCTTTCTTTTTTATCTAATTTTATGATGTTAAACCACAGTTCTCAAAGTAGGGTGGCATAGCAATGATCTGTGTGTGTGTGTGTGCTTTGTTACAATGGTTACAATTCACCATTATCAACATGATTATGACTACAAATAATGTCAAGTTGACTCTAAGTGCAGGGAGGGTTTAAAAAAAAAAACTTTTTTATTTTATTGTGTCTAAACCATGGTTGAAGTTAAAGTAGTCAGTGAATGTAATACTTTTGAGATCTCCTGACATGTAGATCTATTAAATGTGTTATCAGACATATTCTTGTATCTAGCCTTTTTGGTTTGACCTTGAAATATACCAAAAATATCCTTTAGAAAGCTGTTTATTCAAAGTAAACCAAAGGAACCTTAACTAAATGCATTTTTTCAGGCTGTGATCTATTCTCAGCACACCAGTAACAATGATAATGATTGAACTAAACAGCAAACTTGGTGTATATTCAATGTTAACTCTTAATCTATAATATTAAAGCAAAATTGACCAGAACACTTGATGACTCCTACAAAATGAATTTCACCCACAGCTTTGGAAAAAGTTTTAACCGTTTGTCTATTTGATACCTTTTCCAGCCTCCACACAGATATATCATTCTTCCATAAAGCTTACATACATCTCTTTGTTGTTGCTTGTTCATCTTTCTTTCTACTTCTTTTTTTCTATCGAATGCTCTCATATTTCTGTTCCTCCTAACCCTCAATAGATTGCCAAGAGATCTTCCTTCCTTTTTATCATCTGAAAGGACATTTGACATATGGGTGTGGTGGGACATGATGTGCCTCCACTGTGTATCTGTCAAGTTATCAAGAAACGTCCCACATGTAGGCGCTCACAGTTCCATCTCCTCTCAGCTGCTGATATTTCAGTTGCTCTTTGTTGACTTGGCACCATTTGTGACTGGCTAAGATCAATGGCAGTGGGTCTCTTTTGTGCGAGCTGTGAAACTGCTGGCAGAGGAACGTGAGAAGCGAGGGAGGTGAGGAGAGAGAAAGGTGAGAGCGCCGGGACATCCCGTTACGCCACTCCCCCTTTTGTCCTACCTCATCCCACGCTCTGGACGAGCAGACCTTCGAGACCGACACTTGAAAAAATACCGCCTCTCCTAATCAACACTCATCTTAGTAACCTCTGCCTCACCTCTCTTCCACAAACTGTGTTTCACACCTCTTCCATTATAACTGGGCTACGCAGCGGGACTACACCATTTGCCCTACCTGTAGTGAACTATCTAGGGGATGGAGGACCTTCAAACTCAGAGTCCCCAGTGTCTTTCACACCTGCAGCGTATCACATCGTCATTGTATCCCAAGTGCTACAGAAATAGGTGGTCTCACTTTGGATCAACCAGTCTCATGAGGATCTAAACAAAATCAAACTAATTGGCAGATTTCATGATAATGAGCAAAAAATTATATTTAGAATAAACAATATTAAAACCAAATTCATTTTTGAGCTTGGACAACCATGATGCTGAATATTTTAGTTTTTTTTTTTTTTTTAACTAATTTTGGATGCAACCATATTGTTGTGAGAACCTCTGATATCTACCAGGGGTGGTGAGAAATACTCAGATTCCTCCTGTTGCATACATGCCAAAACTTTCCACAAAGTCTAGACAAATCAAACCTAGAACCTCCTTACTGTGCTTCTACTAGGTCTGAATGATGATACATTGGTGTCAACTGGAATTCTTATAAATCTACCTCTTCTACTCTTTTTCAACTAGCCAAATCTCTAGAGGCAACTGAATAAAACAACTGAAACAACTGAATAAAATTAAAATGGTCATACAAACAATGGAGCAGAATTACCTTGAAAGGTCTTCAGACATTCTCACAACATGGGCCAGGCCACTTCTACCTTTTAGAATGCAAGCGAAGGTTGATGTAAGGTGATGTCCGGTTGGTAGCAGCCGCACAAATTTCCACCTCTAAACCATGCACACGAGGAGGAAATCCTCCTCACAAAGTAGTACGTGATAGTATGGAGCAATATAATTTGAAGACCATGGTCATAATGTTCACCTTTCAGTGTTAAGCCTCTGTATAGACTTCTATCATGTCAAAATAATATAATAGCATACCATACCAGGCACAGCAAAGAAGGCTCCATGGGCTCACATTTACTGAAAGCTTCATTACTTATTCACAAGTTCCAACGTTCATCCAGCCACAGATGTATGCAAATCCATGGATGGATGATCACTATAAACAAGAAAGTTCTTGGAGAAAACCATTTCCATCCAGTAGTCTGAATTAGTGCATGAGAGGGATCCTTAAAGGACTCCAGAACAAGAGCCCCACTGGGCTTATGGGTATTGTATTTGATGGCAGCGTGTTGCTCCTTTTAGAAAGGCATTAATATGCCTATGATAGATTTTATCCATGATGGACATATTTCCTTAGAAATAGTAGATGGATATGTACTTGGCTTGCAGTCAGGATCTTGGAAATTGGGCAGTGTACTGGGATCAGCCAGTGTGATGAACACATTTACATTTAGGTGCCCTTATCTAGAACATTGCCCTTATCTTACATTTTCATCTCATACTATATCTGAGCCGTTGAGGTTTAAGGGCCTTGCTCAAGGGCCCAACAGGGACAACTTGGTGGTTGTGGTATTTAAACCTGAGACCTTCTGAACCATACTCCAAATCCCTATCCACTGAGCTACCCCTGACCCCGACACCACTGACACCATGTGAACATCTTGCACCTAATGTCATTCATTCCTGGACTGCTTGGTTATAGTCCTCAGGCTGGAGTTCAGCCAGAGAGACCAGATTCACAGACACAGGTGATCTGACAGCAATCTGCCTGTGGAAGCTGCCATGGTGTGTATAGGGGGGGCACCAAGCAAGACTCTCTGCCATAGTGACCATGGAAGAAGAACATGCTTTAAATAAGACTGTATACATTATACAGTAGATAGTAAGATCAGTCATAAGTCATTCCATTCTGTCCCAGGGTGATATCAGCTGTATTGATTTCATACTAGCAAAGAGGTTCAAACCTCTTCCAGATCTCGGCTACCAGCTCTGGGAGTAGTTACCACTTAGTAGTTACCCAATGTACAGATCATCTCAGCGTGTCCACTGCGTTATTGTAGAGACTCAAATGCATTTATTAAGACTAGTTAAAGATGTGCCAACCTTGTGCCACTATGTTGTATGATTTAGCTGACCATCACAACATTAGGTAAGATGCATACAGTATCTACCTCTCTCAGATCTTTTCACTGATAAATATGTATATATGTGGCATTAAGAATCAGGCTTCACCTGAATTGTCTGAACATCTGAATATAGCAGAAAATAGGTGAACTGAATCCAGACTGTATGAGATTCACTGTTTTATTCTGTCCTTGCCATACTTAAAGACTTGTGGCACATGTATGCGTGTACGTACACATTTGCAACTGCATGCAGCACAGTATCTCTCTCCCTCTAAAGTGTTATCCTGCTCTCAATGAATTTTGTTTGTCAAACAGAGAGAAAGAGATATTTTGTTTGGTCTGGACAGCTTTATATGTTTTCTCCAGACATTCAGACTTCACACAGAACCAGATGAACAAGCGATTTCCTGTCCGGTCCAGCAAAAAACTCAACCACCTGTTCAGTATAAATGATATCTGACGAAGGCCAAGCGGCTTGTTTTTGCACCGAACGTCGATGCTCTACTTTTCATCCCCCATGAACACACTGCCAGAATGGCAAGAGCGCGATCAGAGGAAATGAGACTCCTGTAGACTTCGGAAAAAGGAGCACAGCAAGAGGCTTGAATGTCTGACATTTCCTTGTAGATAGGACACGGTGGAGATGCCTCATGTCTGGATGTTGACAAGAGCGAGAGAAAATGTGACAAAGGAAAATTTGCATAATATTTACATAATAAAAGCTGGATAAGTAGCCTTGTTTGATTTCTAATATTTGATTGTGTGAATGCAAACCAAATTTTCAAATGGGATCTGTTTAATCCCACTGGTCACACTTGTGACAGAAACACAAAACATAATTTAAAAAAATTATAAAAGATATATTTAGTGGTTTTTGAAAATGTAGGGGATAAAAAAATAATACATTTATTTCATACAAATATTTTCGCCAGTAATGTAATTGATCATGTGCAACCTATGTTACGTTAATTACTTAGTTACTTATATAGTCATGTTATAATAAAGAATGAATTAGTATGTTCTGTATGGTGCAAATAATATATGTTTATTGGTTCCTCTAGGGTTAGGCATAATTAAAGGCCCATAATTAAAGCTGCCACGTACAATAAAAAAAAACATTAAACATTCTTAAAAAAAAAAACACTATATATATAGTCTTGGTGTCCAAACCTATAAAAAAATTACATCATAATTAAAAAAAAAAAAAAAACCAAAAAACAATATATATATATTGTAATTTTTTTAGACACCAAGACTCCAAATGTGAACAATAAAATCTTCATCATGTAATAATATTCAAATATTTTTACCAAACTTTCCAACTGATACCCCTCTTAAATAAATAAATAACTTCTGTCCAAGCATGTCCAACAACAGTGACAAACTTGATTTCTGCCTGTTGAGTTACACCAGATAAATGAGTGGCCGATGCTAAGAGGATAGCATTTACTCTTAAAAATAAGGGTGTGTTTACAGCAAATAAGAGAAAAATAATAATTTGCAACAAATGTGCTTGGTGCAAATCAAAAGTAATAAAACCTAGCAAAAGCCAGACGGATGCTGTTGAAGGGCTGGTGCTCATCCTGCGTGCGAATATGAGAGTGTGCGCGAGTGTGTATGAATGAAACTTGTGTCCGAGGTCAGCAGGTTCCCTTTTGTCCTCCCCCGCAATCTCTCAACTTGGAACTTGAGTGTTGAACCAGACCCTCTTCTCCCTCCCTCATGCTGCTTTGAAGTCACACCGCAGATGCTGCACTCATCTCTCTCTCTCTCCTTCACTCAGACAGATGTGCCTGATGACAAGAGGCACTGCTCCATTTTCACATGAAATGGCATAAAAATGTCACACGGTTTCCCCTCCCCCTTCCATGGCTATGACACTGAAGCTGAGCACAATACAATTTCTTTGTGCTGTGTTATACTAATGGGCTTGCGGTAGGAACTGTCAGCTTTGTTTGTATTGAGACCTTGTTAGAGAGCCCACTGACATTCCTCATTCCTCAGGCTGGCAGGCACCTTTAAGGGTCAAATTTGAGTATAATAGCCGGGGCTATAGGCTGACACTGAAGGGGGGCCAATCATTTGTCTTGGCAATAAGAATGTAAATCACGATGTTTCTACCAGAGCTAGAGACAGTATTAATAAACGTCACATAAGGAAAGGAATACATATTTTGTCAGAATATTATTTGATTTTAAAGTGGCATAATTCTACCTAAGTGACTCAAAAAAATATGTACATTGAAATGTTCTCGTTCAAGTGTTCAAAAGTAAAATGTATTATTTGTTTATAAATGAAAGAGCTGATAATAAGTGACTCGGCTTGACTAGCTGGAGAATAGGGAAAATAACCATAAATAAAAATTAGGATAGTTAAAAAAATAAGAAGAATTAGTTCACTGGTTACTTAATTTTTATAATAATAAAAAAAAACAAAAAAAAAAACAGGTTGGAACATATGCTAAGACATTAGCAACAAAACACAACATAACTAGCTAGCGCATTTAGCAAGCTCATTTACAAAACATCACTAGCTTGCTAAATTCTAACACCTAACTTGCTAATAGCTTAGATTATTTGATGATAAATTACATGTACATTGATGGCATTTGGCATACGGCCTTATCCAAAACAACTTTAATTTGATCCTTTTAGACGTCTGAGCAGTTGATGGACCAACAGTGGCAACTTGGTGGTGATTAGGTTTGAACCTGTGCCCTTATGATCCAACGTCTTAGCCAATAAGCAACCTCTGATCCAAACTGTGAAGAATTCTTTTTCATTGTGTCGCCTTTCTACAAAGCATAGGCGACAGCGACACACAGGGATCACTATCCTGGTCTTGAGGCGGTGACGTCCATTATCACATTTTTCGTCTTTCTGCAACACATCTTACACCGTTACAAGGTAATTTGATGGAACCTTTATTAGGAAGCATAGATGTGCACTAGCTATTTCATTTTCTAATGAATTAGATTTTAACATTATCACCTTACACCTCCAGGGTCCGGGTTTGCTTCCCGCCTCAGGGTCCATGTACATGGAGTCTGCAAGTTCTCTCC
>JAAGKR010000877.1:79921-157060 GCA_011419295.1 Clarias macrocephalus | reverse complement strand
CTACCCTGTGAATCCATAGCTCCCCTGACAAAAGACCCTACTGTACTCCCCTGTGGATCCATAGCCACCCTAACCAAGCAGACACTACGCTGTGGATCTGTAGCCACCCTGACCAAGTACCTACTACCCTGTGGATCCGTAGCCATCCTGACCAAGTACCTACTACTGTGTGGATCTGTAGCCACCCTGACCAAGTACCTACTACCCTGTGGATCTGTAGCCATCCTGACCAAGTACCTACTACTCTGTGAGTCAACCACCACCCTGACCAAGCATCTACTACCCTATGGATCCATAGCCATCCTGACCAAGTACCTACTACCCTGTGGAGCCGTAGCCATCCTGACCAAGTACCTACTACCCTGTGGATCTGTAGCCACCCTGACAAAAGAACCTACTGTACTACCCTGTGGATCCGTAGCCATTGTGACCAAGTACTTACTACTCTGTGAGTCAACCACCACCCTGACCAAGCACCTACTACCCTGTGGATCCGTAGCCACCCTGGCGAAGCACCTACTAAACTATGGATCCACTGCCACTATGAACAAGCACTTACTACCCAGTGGCTCCACTGGGCCCATAAAAAAGATAAATAAATGAATGATCATACCATATTTGATGTGATAAAAAAGTAACAAATACAGCACAGACACAGTGTTAATCATCTTCAAACAATACATACTTCTGATAAAACGCATTATTCTGTCTTATGTATTATAGATATCAGAATATATTGTATTTCAATATGCTAAACTACTGTATTTTACTGTAAGATTTCCCCTGTTCTCATCCCTTCAAAGTTATTTCATAGTGATGATGAAATCCTGTTTTCTCCTCATGCTCTAAGCAAATGTAATCCATTAGTGCAAGCTGCTATCAAATAATTTCATTTTCAGGACTCTGACTGTTCTGTTGTGACGAGAGATTACATGTGTTTGCATGCTTTCTTTAATGTCTCTTTGCGTCTGCTTTTTGTTGGATGGGTTTGGAATCCCATGCCCCCAAGAAAAAGACCCTTCGTGTTTATCTGGCAGCCTGACTTTCCCATGCAGTTTTCCTCTGTAAGGGTGCACGAATGTTCTCACAGATGTTAAATGTAGAGAATGGCACTTAATGCTGGAGGATTACAGAGAAAGGAGACCTGCATTATCTCTACAGGCTTAGTGCTCTCCGGTCACCCGGTTCATTTCAACTTGTTTAATGTCATGTCTGAGTTATGTAAGAGTGACGTTTATTTAAATCTCCGAACAAATCTGTGCCCTTTTAGTTTGGAGATACCGTCAGATCAGGGTTGTGGTCGGTTATGGGTACAAACTGAATTTAGATTCCACCACCTGGAATAATTTCAGTTTTCATAATAAGCACAAGTTCAATGAGACACGTAGTTCAGAGCTAGCTATTTAGCTTAGGATGAAGTATAAGAAGTTCTTCCCGGTGATTCAGGCCGCGCTGGGCATCGTTCCTCTCAACAAACGCGATCTTCTTCCTCCTCAACGAAGACTCTGGAAGTCACACCAGTAAGTGCTTGTTGCATCGCTATGTGTGTGTATGTGGTGTGTGTGTGTGTGTGTGTGTGTGTGTGTGTGTGTGTGTGTGTGTGTGTGTGTGTGTGTCTGGAGTCAGCAGGTGATCACTGAAAGTTAATGATGGTTCAGAGCCAAGAGCACACAGATGCTCAGCTGAAGGAGGAAAAATGAGCTCCATTCATGTCTCTATTTATAGAAACGATTGTGTATTTCATTCTAAAAATACGACAAGATTACCTTGACACTCCTGAGGTCAGCTGGTCATTGAAACAAAATTGTGTCTATATGAGCTCTCATTGAGTGTTTTAGGATATATGAATTCACATGTATATAAGCTGCCACATTTCATATAAAATGTGCTATAAAGTAGAAAAAGTGTGCAATGTATGTCTTATTTACAATATTTAATGGCTACATATTTACTGTTAATAATCAGCCAGTCACTCACAGGGTACTGTACCATCCGGACCTGTATTCTCACCTATGAAGTAACTGGAATAGCTAATTTACAGTACAGTTTTTAAGAGGTTGAGGAGTTAAACCGAAGAACATGTACAGTATGAACCTCGGTAACACACGATTACCATAAGGATGTTATCAGAATGAATTTCTTTTGAATATTTGAAAAAATTCCTAGTTTTCTGTTCTCCATACCTGCCTGATCCTGAGCCATGCTGATACCCACTTCTGAGCTGGAGATCTTCAAGTGAACCACATGTGACCCAGTCTGTAAAAACTCAGCTAAAGCATTTTTTTTTGGGTGGGTGTTCACAGACTGGGTCACATACAATATGGTCTGCTTAAAGATTCATGTAATAACTGAGGACAGTTCCGCTTAATAAACATGAGGATGGCTTAGACTGCATTAATATGAACAGTTTTGCTATTGTGGCTTATGACAGCAATAGCGAATAGTTAACTGCTGAAATTGTAATGGTACGTTGGCTAAGTGGGGATCGATTCTAAAACAACAATAGTAATTGTTGTACCACCAGAGTCTGGGTTCGATTCTAAAATAACAATAGTAATATTTAGAAGTTGCGAGAAATATTGTCAGCAGTTCACAAAAAATACAAATGCTCATCCAAGAATTTTGCAGTATTTATTTTCTTTCGAGGTAGGGGCAGGGTACACCCTGGATGTGGTGGGAACAAACATATACACTATGGGCAACTTGGGCACATTACATGTCTTCGTGAGAGGAAACCAGAGTACCTGATGGAAATCCACCAAGAATGGAAAGAACATGCAAACCCAACTTACAAAGACAGAAGGCAAGATTCAAACCCCCAATTGTGAAGGTTTGAGGTGACAGTGCTAACCACTAAATAATAAAGGAGAAAACCCTCCTCTTATAGGTTGGATTGCTGATCAGGGTGTCCCTGGTTCAAGCCCCAATGCTGCTGGGCTGCCACTTTTGGACCCTCGGGCAAGGTCCTTCACCCCCCAAGTGCTCAGATACAATTGGGCGTTAAGCTGGCAACCCGACAACGGAATCAACTGCCACAGAATTTACAAATATATCTCTAGGGTGGGGAGTGTCTGTCGCCCCATGTGCCCGATGGCGCATGGACGAATCCTATTCCCCTACCCATACTTACAGTGATAAAAAAGATATTTTTCTCAAAATGAAATGTTCCTAGAAGTGCATCTAAGGAAACATGCATTTAAAGATAAAGATAAAAATATGTTAATCTTTCTCAGGGAACAATTTTTTACAGGTTGCTTTGCTTTTAAATGAAATTAGTGGAAAGTGGAGCGCTATAACTTTCATTTATCATTAAAATAGAATTAAAAGGACCAAAACGTTTGGATGATGCAAATTCTGGATTCCAAAATATGATTAGTGACATATATTAATAATAAGTATTAATATATGCCGGGACATTGTTTTTTAAATGTTTTTTAATAATGTTTTGGATGTTTAATTGTCACAACATCTTTGCCTATGTTTCAATATCCTTTTTCCTCATATTTGCAAATGTAACATGGGACAGTGGGCCATTTGAGTGGATCCACCCCCCCCCCCGCCCCTCCCTCCGTTCTCCACATAGACATAAGAAGCACTCGAGAAAAAAAGGCAGGCAAAAATACAATTAACAATTCCATGTAGTCGCTGAATATTCAATGATGAGGTTACAGGAGCAGACGGGTTTGTTCACAGCTAGAAGTGTGAGTTAGGGTGAGAGGATGATGGTGTGAAAGTGTCTTGTGAGCGCTTGCTGTGTGTCCTAGACGTCTCCTTCTCATGCCACAAGCTGGGGAAAGCAGACAGAGACGCCCTGTAGAGTGTGTGTTGGGTGTATTCATGCTCATGCTTAAAGTGCGTGTGTGTGTGTGTGTGTGTGTGTGTGTGTGTGTGTGTGTGTGTGTGTGTGTGTGTGTGTGTGTGTGTGTGTGTGTGTGTGTGTGTGTGTGTGTGTGTGTGTGTGTCCAGGGGTTGACCGGGTCTTGTGCTGCACCTGTTGTGTGTGTGAATGTGTGACAAAGGTCCAATAACAAATTGCTGAAGAAGCATCTTTCTCCTTTCTGTCTTTAACCTCCCCCCTCTCTCTTCTCTCTTTTCTCTCTCTCTCTCTCTCTCTCTCTCGCTCTCTCGCTCTCTCACTCATACACCCATACTCTCATCTCCTCCCTCACTCTCTCCTCCCTCTGTCCTCACTCCTCTTTCATCACTGCCACACAGTCCACCCTGACAACACCAGGCGAACTGTACCTCTCCTCCTTCTTCTCTCTTCTTTCTCTCCATCTCTGACACACTCCAAGTCATCCACCATGCGTCTGGGCATCTCAGGTTTCATCACGGATATCCTCAGCACCTCCAGCAACATCTGCTTCTGCTGGGCCGACGGCAAGGTAGTGGCTCTCCTCTCTTCCAGTCTGAGAGGAGATGGACAACTTCACCTCTGTCTCTTGCTCTCTCTCTCTCTCTCTCTCTCTCTCTCTCTCTCTCTCTCTCTCTCTTAGAGACATCCTGAGTCTCCCACTGTTTGGAGTTGGTTCGCATCGAGTCATGTTTGTGGCTCATTTTTTTTCTGCTTGTGCTGATTGCTTTCAGGATGATTTTACAGTTTTGACGTGAGAAGACGTTATTTTGCGTGCACGCGAGGGAGATTGTATGTGCGTGTCGGCAGGGGTGCTGAAAACAGTCTTGGCGAGCACTGGTGATTTGGTGTTGTTGTGAAAGTGGCAGTGGCTTCATGTCATGGCATGTGTCCCGGGTGAGAACGAGGCAGAATGAGAGAGAGAGAGAGCGAGAGAGAGAGAGAGAGAGAGGGAGCTATGAACACTGAGTCAGGCTACACAAATGTCACATAGACCTTCAACTCATTGCTCTTCACACTGACTCTTTACTTTAGGAGGCTTTTAACGGTTCACTCTAAACCTCACTTTAAACTCTAAACTGACTTGTTAGTGAGTTTTATACTTGAGTTTTACACTTCTCGTGGTATCTAATCAGGTGTGAAGTTTACTCTTGAGCCTGGGTGATGTCCAAGGTGCTGATCTCTGGTTCAAGAGAAAATCCTAACATATTAGACATACTGTATGTAGAATGCGCCAATTTCTAAGAAGTAACGCTGCGGCCACAAAAATGATCTCTTTTGAATATAATTCTTAAAGATGGTATTTAAATACAGAACTAAAAGATTTCACTTATACTATTAACTAATGTAAACCAAAAAGAAAGAAAGAAACTGTACTTAATTAATAAATAAATTCGAAAATATTTTAAGTGAATTACTTGCTAAATGCTAAATATGAATCACGGTATAAATGTGTCTTGAATCCTTGTGGTGTACAGCATTCCATCCAGAGTGTATTCCTGTTTAACCCTCCACAAATTAATTGTTTAATTCTCCACAAATCTGAAATGCAAGAAGTGTGAATGGATTACGCTCTGAATTATACTTCCTGACCAGCCTATAAATTATTCTTTAATAAAAAAGTGTGCAGTCTGGAGAGTGGATTACGTTCATTTCCTTCGTTCTCCTCCTCAGAAGAAATGGTTCTCTGATATTTTCTCACTCTAATCATCAGACTATTCTAACTGCCTGGCCCACTCCAGTTGTGCAGTGCTGTTAAACCCTATGTTCCATGTACTCTGTATCTCCCTGTTCCTATATACTCGGGAGCTGTCGTCAGCTGGGGTTGCTGGGATCAGGCTGGTATTAGATTCAACATGCTGCTCTTGACTGGGGATTGTAGGAATGATTTGTTTGTTGTCGTTCTCATGACCTTCCTGGCGAACATGGCAAGTGCTGACAAGTACTACATCAATGCTAGCTATATTTGCTTTGAGGTTCTGGCAACTGAAACACAGATACACAAAACTGTCATTAAATTGAATGGTTTAATTGATGCTTATGTCCTACATACAGTAATTATTCCCATGTCGAGCTCACTTTTTGGAAATCCTACTAAATCACTGTGTTTAACTCGTTTTTTTGTCATAATACTGTAGTTCTGTTGTGGCTGGGGCAGGAAAGTATCCCTCATCCCCCGCCGTCTAATATGACCACCATGAAGGCACATAGGGGGATATCCTTCTTTTTCTAATCAGCCTGTCCAAGCGGTGTTACCAAATTACATCTACAGATCAGTGCTCCTCTATTGATTTTGTCGTTCCAACATGTACAATAGATCTATAGCTCAGCTGGTAGCACCAGGATAAAAGAGAAGTTGCGTGTGAGGGCTTCCTTTCTGTTGTGCTGGAGTTCAGAGTCCTGTCCATATCGGTTCATGTCCTATCTTGGGTCTGTGTGTATGTTCTCCCCATGCTTGGTGGGTTTCCTCCGGGTTCCTCCCACAGTCCAAAGACATGCAGATTAGACTAACTGGCATTAACAAAACGCCTGTAGTGTGTGTATGAATGTGTGAGCATGTGAGTTTGTGTCCTGCGATGGACTGGTACCCTGTCCAGGGTGTATCCTGCCTTGTGCCCCTTGAACAGGCTCCAGGCTTCCCGTGAGCTACTGTATGTATATGAGTTCTTTAAGCAGTATAGAGAAGTGCGTAAGTGATTTTGTTGATAGTTTGTATACTTTCACATGATCAATGATCTCTTATTTACACTATGTCAGACACTTAATTGAGGTCATGTGCAATTTCTGGTCCTAACACTTTTGACACCTTTAGGGTTATCTCCCATGTGATCACTTATTACACAAGTGAAAAACAAGACTGTGTTTGATGTGTTTTTCCATTAGTTGACTATTTAGTTGTTAAAAAAAGCCAACCTATTAATGTTTAATGTTTCAGGTGCGTTTTAATGTTCCTACAATGTGTAGTGAGACCTGTAAGGCCTAAAACCTGACAATCTGGATATTTTTACATTAAAAAAAAAACATATTTAAACATCTGAAATATTTAAAACACTCTCTCTCACTCATTTATTGTCTATAGCGCTTTATCCTGTATACAGGGTAATGGGGTGACTGGAGTCTATCCCGCTGGACAGAGTGCCAATCCATCGCAGGGCACACACACAATCGCATGCTCACTCACACACTACAGGCAATTTGGGAACACCACTGAGCCTAATCTGCAGGGAGGAAACAGGAATACCCAGAGGAAACCCACGAAGCACGGGGAGAACATGCAAACTCCATGCACACAGACCCAAGGTGGAAATCAACCCTGGACCCCGGAGGTGCAAGGTGACAGAGGCTCAGAGTCTTTTCCGTGAGCTTGATAATTGAGTTGAAATCGATAAGGAATTTTTTCTTTTTCCTAAACCAATGTTTGATTCAGAATCATGTTTTAAAATACAGTTCACTAAAACACTTTTAATCAAACAAGCCACTTCACACCCAAATCCATATTGTTATTTAAAGTGCCTCATTGACCTCCCTAAACACGCAAGGTGGTCTTTTTAGGCATAACAAATAACCCCACTCCAGCATAATGTAAATGGTGCCTGTGACACGGTTACTGCATTGATTTGTGTCCGGGGTGACCTAGCGTAACGGATCACGTCAGCGTGACGCTGTCATTTGCCATTTGTGAGAACTTTACAGCTCCATTTAAGGCCCGGAGTGTTTGCGGCTATAATGCACCGCGTGGTAAGAATGATGAACCTGTCTAATTTCAGTTAGAGATTCAGATATTGATTCTATCCGGTATCCCTTAAATGGATTCCCTATAAAAGCAGTACTATCAGAATGATGACATTATTCCTGGGGTAAATTAGGTACAGATCTTTTATACCACATATTTACTCTCTAAGTCCTAAAATTCGAATAAAAATCCATAGGACTTGTGTCCAAAAAACACAGGGTGCCCACAACCCTGTTCTATAGTCCTGTATAGTTTTATTTATACAGACAACAGTTTAAACATTCGCCATTGTCGCAAAACAGCTTTACAGAATAAAAAGTGGGGAAATGTGCGTAAATCATAATTGTCAGATTGTCCTTGATGAGCAAATCGAGGTTGACGGTGGAGTGGAAAAACACCCAGTAGGTAGAAACCTTGAGAGGAGGCAGACTTAACATGGAACCCATCATCATGTGGATGATAACGGATAGCAGGGATTTATTGGCAGTCATACAGTGTGTCATGAGTTACCCTACATATTAGGGATCATAGTAAATCAAGGCCCCTGTGTGCTGAATGTGAAAACACTCACTCACTCATCATCTATACCGCTTAATCCTGCATTCAGGGTCACGGGGGGGCCTGGAGCCTATCCTAGGAGACTTAGGGCACAAGGCGGGGTATACCCTGGGGGTACACCCAATCCGATCGCAGGGCACACACACACACATATACACACACTCATTCACACACTACAGGCAATTTGGGAATGCCAATTAACCTAACCTACAAGTCTTTGAACCCGAACCCGGATAGATCTCGAAGGAAATTCCAGAGGGACTTAACGACACTGACATTTTCATGGCAAAATGTTGTCACTGAAATCTAAAAAAAAAATTTTTTTTGAGTAATTAATAGCTAAAGTCAGACACGTCATCTACAGACTGTTTTTTTTTTTTTTATAACTCACATCATGCAAAAGTCTGTAACTGGTTATTTGTGATGTCAGCCCAATATCCTATTTCTGGAGAAGTCGCCATGATTGGTGAGTCATGTTAAATGATGAAATTTGTCAGGTTTGTAAAGCCTGGACATTTAGCTGTTAAGTCCATCTGATGTAACTGTGCAGTGTCTACCTGCTGAAATTCATGTAACCTACACCACTATGTCAAACTTGGGAGTATGGGATGCTGGTGTAGAGTTTATCATTACTGCCTCTTAGCTTCACAGCCTCCAGGTTAATCCTGCACTCAGGTTACTGTCTGTAAGGAGTTGCACAAGTTCTCCCCGTGTCTGTATCAGCTTCTGCTGCTTGTTTTTCCACATTTTCCTCCCAACAAAACAAAGCATTCTCGGAGATGCTAATTTGCACGGATGTGAAAGCATGTGCGTGGTGCGCTGTGCTGGATTGGCATCTGTACAGTAATAGGGTGGGTAATAAAATTCAACTTAAAGATACCTTTCTTGACTGATCTTGGACTTATTCACTCCTTACTCAAAGATTTCTATTAGATTTGTATCCTGAAGTGACCATGGTGCTTTGTTTGACTGTTCATGATTTCTAAACTGTCAGAGTGTCAGTACATCTGTCCTTGCTACCTCGCTGAGCATCTGGCAGTGATGGAGCTGGAGGGATTTGCCCCCATGACTCCTGCCTTTAAATCTGCTGCTTAGACTATTTTTAAAACCTGCCGTGGACTGCGAGGTCTATACAGTAGGTCGTCGGGGTGAATGTGAGATCTGACCATCTTGGTAGGTTTCCTTTTTCTTCCTCTCTTTCTGTTCCGTATCCTTTCTTCCCTCAGTCTTCCCCATACCATATGGAGTTCTGTATTCCCTCTATACCTTTTAAACTTCAATGCAACATGATGCAATGACATTTTTCTTTACTGTAATTAAAACTTCATTAATGAACTACATGGTCACGAGGAACACGGACATGACGAACAGCTGCAGTCATATTAGTATCAGTTATGATTAGTCACATCACTTAGGCTGATTATACTGGACTCTCTCTCTCTCTCTCTCGCTCTCTCTCTCTCTCTCACTCTCTCCAGAGAGAAAAGGTAATTAACAGCAGACAGATGGAAGGGGGACAGGAAGTCCATGCAGTGCAGCCACAAAACCCGTAATTAAGCTCCTCTAAATCGTTGAAGTGCGATCGCTGCTGACTGTTTATTCTGCAGGAACCGTACAGTATGGGCTAAATTCAAACTAAAACTCACCTTCACATGCAAGACCTACAGTATTACTGCTCATAACAAGTCATAACAGACCAAATAAATCACTCCATTGGAATGTGTTTGTATATACAGTACTTCAAGGTGACCTTGGAGTGAATTAGGGAAAAATGTGCAAGTATTTGTTTTAAAAACCATAAATACTATCATAAAGGAAAGAAAGTTATTAGACAATAGATAAAGGCAAAGATCCAGTTAGGGGGCATCCATACTGTAGCTCACACAGCTGAAATAAAGATTTTAGCTAATATTGTTCTTCATTTTACAAAAAGTGAACATTGACATCTTGGCCTGCTTCGTTTTGGGGTTTTTTCGACTGATTCCGTCTGATCTGATCTCATCCGCACACAACTTGACATAAGTTTTACACCAAGCATCTTCTTGATGAAAGCCTCCTCTTAAATGCCCTTAAATGTTTTATACACTGATCAGACATTACATTAGAACACAAAACATTATCCCCAGTATTGTGTAGGTTCCTCTTGTTCTACGTGGGCAGCTCTGACCCCTCAAGACCTCTTGTGGAGTACTGTGGTGTGTGGCACCTGGAAGTTGGCAGCAGATCCTTTGGGTACTGTGGGTTGCCATGTGGGGCCTCCATGGATCGGAAGTTTGTCTGGCTCATGGGTGCTCAGTTGGATTGGGAGGATGGATCAGTGGTCTTGGGCTCTTTGTCTGCTGGGCCCTATGAGCATTAGGCTATGGTGCACTGTGTCATCAAGGCTTTTCTTATGGTCAGCATGTTCTTTTTTTGGTGATTTTTGCAGCATTAGCTTTTCTGTGGGATCAGACAAGACAGACGAGCCTTTGGGCCCTGCAGATATGAGTGAGCCATGGGTGCTCATGATCCGGTCACCAGCTACCTGGTATATAATATCATTATGATATGATAATATTTGTACACTTTGTCAATCTTTCTCAGTTGAATCCCAACTGGATAATCATAAAAATATGTTTTATATCGTTTTCAAGGGTGACTTGACCTATACCTATGCTGTGTGCATTAGAGAATCAGGACTTTGTAGTGTATGTCTATACATAGATAATTTATTTTATTTTATGCTATGTTGTTTTAATTTTAAAATAAAAATAAAAAAACTATACACTAGTATTTTCATCTATACTGCAAAGCTCAGCACATACCAATTTTTTTAATCACGTTTCCGGAAAGTTGCGTTTGAAGTAAGCTTGCATCACTGCTATTCAGAATGCCACAGTACATTCCTTAACTTGCTCCGTCACACCTGATCCGGCTTGTGTACTAAGTGCTGAGTTGAATCAGGTGTGTTAGAGCAGTGGAAACACTGACCTGTGCTGAGCAGCGTGTCCAAAGAGCCTAAAGAAGGGCACAAGGGGCCGTCAGACAGGAGCTGCCTTCAATATTCACAGCTGCATTTTCAGATAGGGAGGGAGGACTGCTGAGTCCCAGCACCATTCCTCTTCCTCAGCAGCTTCCCAGACCTCTTCCTGTATATGCATAATCAAGGATGAATATCTGACCTTCATGTACTAGAGGAGCATCTAAACTCTGCAGTGCATAAGACCGTATTGAAAAATGGTCACATATCACCTTTTAACCTTTTTGAATGTGTCCTAGCAGGAGCGCTGTACTGTAACTAAATGATCATTGAATTTTTCTGCTTATTAGTCACATATTATTGCTAATCCAAACAAAGAGAAATTATTATTATTCTGTTTTTGAACACAGTGATGCATTAAAGAAAACTAGAACAGCTGATGTTTTTTTGACAGTGCTAACATTACTTGATTCCTCATGCAAAGCCGCCCTGAGAATCATCTCCTCTGGTTGAGTCAGATCCCATGAGTCAGGTCTGAAAGCCTAAAGGCCTGGTGACTGCCAAAGCATGAAACTAATGATGTGAGAGAAGCTGATTTTTAACCCAGCGGACACAATTTGCTACCACGACTGTGCTAGTTATAGATTTCACATAAGAATGCATTAAATATTTGTGAATGTAAATCCAGTTATGTATTATTATGACATTTACTCATTTTATTCCAACAGTATTTCAAATCCACCTTCTTCAGCTGGGCTAATTAGCAAAACAGCACAGTGTAATTAATTATACAGGTGTAGCAGTCTTTATGCATTTTTGTTAAAATACTCCTTAATCTTATGAATCAGTTTTCTGATTGATGTTTCATACATGCCGTCAGTATCTCAGATTTATCCTGATTGAGCTACAAAATATTTTGAGACATCCATATAGAAATATCTGCCATTATCTTGATTAATTGATGAGTATTTTGTTTTTTGTAGATGAAATTACGATTCCTTTTATAGCAAGTGCACCACTTTGTCAAACAGTAAGTGTGAATATTAGTCATGTTCTAGAGCAGTGGTTCACAAACCCCTTGCTCGAGGACCACCTGCCCTTTACATATTAATGTTTTTTTTTCAGCTCCCAGCACCCCTGATTGAACTAATCAGCTAATTGGCAGTCTTCCATTAATTGGAGTTGGTGTGATAGAGCAGGTAAAACTGTAAAATGTGCAGGGTTGAGACCCACTTTTCTAGAAGTTGCATTTTTAATTAGAACTGCAGTGGTCTTAAAATAGGACCTTGTGGAACGCCGCACCTAAAAAAAACATGTTTATAATTGACACAGTGCCTACTGCTGGCTCACACATGTGGCTTACATATCAGATTTATGTCATGATCGTTTCATTCGCACTTGTTTCCTGCACAACACCCGAACTTTCACACATGTTTTCACCCTCCTACGAGCAGGCATGGATTTATGGTGTGGCCATTGTCACCCTCACCAGGGTGCTTGACACCCCATTGCTGCAGCCTATAAAACTGTGAAAGTACCTGAAAAGGTCAAAAGAGCTATAAACATTTCTATTATTCATGTCTGCATAGCGGTAGTTATGTACTTTTTTGATTTGTGCTCCAGATCTGTTTTTGTAAATTAATAAAAAATGGGAAATTGAGCCATTTTGTGCATAATTCGAACACCCCAATATATTCTGTAGCGTGGTGACATAAGAACCATGGAATGCATAAATATCACATGCCTTGACTAATTACTTTAGTTTCGACAAAAAAAAGCCTTCAGAAAAATGTAAGTAAATGGTAGCATGATGTAGCACATTAGATAAAAGTTTCTTTCTACATGCTATGAGATTCCTCAATGTCCAGGGACGGGACTGACATCAACACACACATACACTCAGCTGAACACCATTACGTTCTTTGCAATTTTTCTGTAACAAACTTACTGTACAGTATTGACCATTGTTATTATACTGCAATCTCTTATTGCATTTCATCCGCAAAAGAAATGTGTACCATCAACGTTTTTGTAATTACAGTAATTGTACTCTCTCGCACTTTTTCTCGCACTTGCGCACATGCACTTCATGTAGACCTGTGCTGGTTTTACAGTTAATGATGTTAGATGTAGTCTCATGTGGGTCTGGATTGTTAAATGTAGCACCATGTCGCTGTGGGAACGATCTTCATTTCACTGTGCCCTATATGTTTTTATATAATTTCACTGCTGTATATGGTTAAAATAACAATACAACCCACTTGAACAGTATTGACAGTAAGGGAAAGGCACTATCTGCTCTTTTTCATTTCAGTAAGCTTACAGATGCCCACTATTGGCTAATTCCACTGTGATTGACAGGAAGGAGAGAAAAGGCCATCTGCCCAACCAGATAACATTGCCAAGTTTGGTCATGAATGGCTGTGACATTGGCAGGATTTGACTTTATGATAGTCATTGCTACAGTGTAAGCTGCAGTAACTTGTAAACTGATGTTACATACAGTGTTAGATATGAATTGTGCTCAAATTCATGACAGGTCATAATCGATCCATACGAGTAAAAGAAGACAAATAGGCAAACGCCTGACATTTATAGTGCATAACATCTTCTTAACCAGACTTAATCCAAATGTAAAGAATACATAATACTGTGCTAGTGTTAATCTACAGTGGATTATGTCAGCCCTTTAAAATAAAATAAAAAAAACAGTTTTTATGTGTGAACAGCATTTTTGGGCTGGTTCATAAACAAAGACCAAGCTATATTTAATATAACAATCATGTCCTCTACAAGCTCAGTACAAGACCACTAAGAAGAAGCTTTTGCCACATATAATGTGAAATTGTTTTTATTCAAAGCGCAGAGTCAGCCATGATATTGCAGCCTGAAGCAGGCAGCGTTACGGGCCCAACTCTGGGTCCTTACTCAAGGGTCCAACTTGCTTGATATGGGATCATTAAAGAAAAAATGTGTTTGGTAACTCTGTCTGTCTGTTCGTCGGTCCAGTACGTATGGATTGTAATATATTGTCCTGCATTTCAAAATCAAATCAACAGTTTTTTATTTATTTATTTTTTAAATTTTATTTCTGTCTAAACAGTTCTGTATCCAATTATCTCAGACCTAAAGCAGGCAGTAATGGTATTATTTGCCAAAATTATATTTAATGTACACTTATTTATTCATTTGTTCATGCGAATGTTCATATGGTAGCGGATATATCCGGACTCTCAGGGGACACAGAAGTTACTCCCTGCCTTTCAGCTGTTCGTCTTGTGTGGACTTGTCCAACCTGTCTTTGTCAAACAGTTATCAGAATCTGATTGTTTTACTAGCGCCTCCTAGAATCCCCCACCCCCCACGCTGGCCCTGTCACTATGTATTACTGCCGTCCTGTCTCTCTTCGCGTCTGTACAGCTTACGCCAACGGCTGTCTGAAGCTCAGATCGGCTCCTGCTGCCCCCAGCTAAGACGATGCTGCCCCGTGGCCCTTTTTGCAGCTCCATTCTCCACGTCAATATCACGCACACGAGTTCTCATCCTGGTTAGGGTTTCTTTATGGGTGATTTAGCTTGTTAATTGACTTACCTTGTTCTGTTTAACAACTAAGTGGGTTTGTAATAGGAAACGGACGGAGGAGGAGGATGCATGAGTTGTTCGGTGCTATTGACACACCAATTTGTCATGTGTCCTTGCCATCTACTTGCTGTCAGTTATGTGTGCATGATGAAGCAGAGTGCATCATGTCCTCTCCTTCCTCAGGCTGTGATGACATACTTTGGAGCATCAAAGGCACAGTAGTGTGTCATGAGTTGTCCTTGTGCTATTCCTCAGATGAACAGTAGATATCACTATAGGTTTAGGCTTTCAAAAAATAATAACAAAACAGTGTATATGATGTGATCTGTATTAGTGTTTGTTATTATCTCTTTGGGTGTGTATTAATGCTGGCTGTGTGGTTCAGCTTCGCGCGTGGAGGGCTGCTCGTTAGGCACCAGATTGATGAAGGACGCCGTGGTTTGACTAACGACACTTGAGGCGGCTTTGCCGCTTCGCCTCTGGCCAGCACTGAGTGACTGTTCCTCCAGCCTCCATTACTCATGTCACACTCTGTCATCGTGCTAAAGCTGGGCTCCTGGAGAGACTCACTCATGCTGAGCACAACAGGACGCAGGGTTTTGACATTAAGGACAAGTAGGCAGAAAGGCCACAAATTCATGTCCATTATTTTACAGTGAGCCAAAGTTAAATCCAGCAGCTCTAAGGATTAAGACTAAGCATTAATCTAGACACATCTGAAAACATGGCATTTCTGAAAAAAACTTGGAATTGGTAGAGACTATTTCATTGGGAAAAAACAAAAGTGCTGGTTTTTCTGTGTGCTCTGGGAGAAATGTGACCATATTTAGCTTTGTGTCATAATAGTGATGGAAATGTTATTTACAGCACTTGCATGTATGATCCCAAGATTCTGGATCCATTGAGACCTTAACCAGGATAAATCGGTTTACTGAAGATGAATTAATGAATAAATGATTATCACAGCATTCTTTCGTAGAAATCACTGCAATGTACAGTACATACTGCATATTTGCTCTCCTATCTCTGTTATGTAAACTTCCTAAACAGGAACCTTTTCAGGAATCTTTTCCCCCCCTATGGGAATCCAGTTACAGCAAAAAGTGTCTTTAAGATCCGAACACTCAGTGACAAATATCATGCACACAAAAATTTTATGTACATGTTGTTTTCATCGTTGATGTTGCAATAAAAAATAAAAAAAAATCGTGTAAATCGCGTAAACACATCCACTAAGTATTATACAGTATGTAATCTCATATGTAATCTACAAAGGGAATAGTTCTTGCATAGCCAAGTTTTCACAACACTTTTATTTTGGAAATATTTATTCTAGAGGCTAACATGGTACAGTTCTTTTGTGGTATGCGGTTTTAGTGAAAACGGCTCATGGCAGGACTTTTTCTCATATACTGAGTTATATACATTTCTTCATTTTTACTGGCTTTGAAATAATGCCATAATAATCATAAACTAATAAAAAATTAAATGAATTAAAAAGAAAATTTTATTCCTGCCTTGGGGTTTACCCTGCCTCATGCCCCAAGTCTCCTGGGATAGGCTCCAGGCCCCCCCACAACCCTGTACACAGTATAAAGCAATGAATGAATGAATGAATGAATGAATTAATTAATTAATTAATTAATTAATTGTTAACAGTAATTCTAGTTCATATCAGGTCACAGTACATTACTATTGTTGATAGTTTTCCTAAAACAACATGCCCTGAACTGCTTTACTCCTTCCTTAGTACTGTACTGTTCAAAATATTCCATCTATCCATCTAGAAAGCTCTGTGGTCCAACTAGGGACCATGGGGGCCAACGGTGACTGTTGTATTTATTCCCATTTTTACAACTGTGGTAGGATCTCCGAGCAATATTCACACACTATGGATAAATTGTGTAACTTTAGCTTAAGCTTCATATCTTTGAAAGGTGGGAGGAAACCGGAGTATGCGGAGGAACCCCACCAAGCACGGGGAGAACATGCAAACTCCATGCACACAGACTCTGAGGCGGGAATCGAACCCGGACCCTGGAGGTGCACGGCCCCCAACAGTGCTAACCACTAAGCCACTATGTTCAAAATATTATCTATATTTTAATACGCTAGCGTCAGGCCTTATTATTTAGCTTATACTTTCTTTATAATTCCAGTTATCCATCCATAAGCCCAAGCACCAAATCGTCCATCATGGTGTAATAAAACCCTGTATCCAACCCACCACCACAACCATCACAACCAATACCACTACCAGACTCGTTGTGTGTCCTCCAGGTACAGTAAATGCACAGACCAGTGTGTGTGTGTCCTAATGTGCACGTTCTATTGTAGGGATTTGTACGGCTCCATGCTCTTGCATACAGGCTCCTCAGGAATGAAGAACTACTGGAGCAGGAAACTACGCTACATCCTCCTGCTCGACTTACGCCACACCTCTCTACAGAGCCTTACACACCCCTGGCAGGTATTCTCCATCTCATTGTCTTTCACTTATTTATCACCTGCATCATTTAATAGTTACAAAAGATGTGTGGACACCTTTTTATGTTTACATCATCATTTCATTCTTCTTCTATGCACACTATTACTTTGCAGAAAGATTTACACAGCATTAAATGAATGCGTTCAGCTTGTGGGGAAAAAATCAATAAGGTCCGGTGAATGATGATCAGTGCCTTTAATAATTAAGCACAAATCACTGCTTGTTTAGATCCACTAACCAATTGAAAATATGATAGAAATGACAGGGAATATTGCTCACTTGTACTTTTACTTCCTTTTGTTAAGCAGTTTCATCTTACTTGTATTATGATCTTGATTGTTACATTGTTGTACATATATATATATATATATATATATATATATATATATATATATATATATATATATATATATACTTGTACAAGTATAAATGACTATACTGTAGTATCACCCATTGATTGATAGATAGATAGATAGATAACCATTGTATCTATTCCCATTTTTAGAACTGTTCACACACACATTCACATATTATGTGTAATTCAGGAAAGCCAATTATATCTTTGGACTGTGGGAGGAAACCAGACGACCCAGAGAAAACCCATCAAGCACAGAGGGACCATGCAAACTCCATGCACTCAGTCTCCGAGGCAAGAACTGGACACGGACCCTGGAGTTACAAGGGCTGCATCACAGACGTGCTGATATTCAGTACATCAGCACTCCCTGTCATGTGATATTGCTTAATTAATTATAGTAGAAAAGTTGCTTCAGCTGTCACCTTGCACCTCTAGGGACCGGGTTCGATCCCCGCCTCTGTGTGCATGGAGTTTGCATGTTCTCCTTGTGCTTGGTGGGTTTCCTCTGGGTACTCCGGTTTCCTCCAACAGTCCAAAGACATGCAGGTTAGGCTAATTGGTGTTCCCAAATTGCCCCTGGCGTGTGTATGTGTGTGTGCCCAGAGATGGATTGGCACCACCATGGCATTAAGTCTTCTGGGATGGGCTCCAGGCCCTCTGTGACCCTGTATACAGGATTAAGCGGGATAGACGATGAGACGAGTCTGCCAGTCTAACGCTTTATATACTGCATATTAAAGAACAAATTTATAGTTATGGTTAAAATTGTGGAACATCAACAAAACAAGTCCCGGTTAGCAAAAAATGCAGTTTGTCATGTTACAGAGAAAACTCAAAACACCAAGCCACATCCCTGAGACTTTGCTCTGTCTGAAACTTTAATGGCACAATTTTACTTTTGACTGTTGGAAAGTGCCAAAAATAACCGTCTCCTTGTAGAAAACTTCACTATATCAGCAATTACACACATGCATGTGGTGCATCCACCATATAGGTGTTCCTGTGTAAGTTACTACAGAAGTGTCCATGTGTTGAATCACAGCTGGAACTACTGCTGAGCTTCTGTTGGTCAAGAAAAGCTGTATCGTTGATATTTATAGAAAGGAAAACTTTTGTCTGGTCAATATGTACATCACTTACTTATGCAAAAGCTCAAAGTGCCGCATCTGACTCACCTTCACCCATCCTCTCTACCTCCTCATTAGATGCACAGATGATTTTGAGTTTTACGGATTAGTGTCAGAAGCACATTGCACAAACTTTGGCGCTTTTTTACAGTATCCTATATCTCTAATACCTGTGGACATTAACATGTGACTTATTGTAGCATTGTTATGAACAAGATGTTGGTACAACCGAGGCATGGTTGTTATTAGTGAAAGAGGTCTAAAAAAATTATGAATAACGAATTCAGAAAAAAAATTCTATACCTCAGTGTGGCTGAAAGCATTTTAAGGATTTGCCATACAGCAAATGAAGTTAATATAAGACAAATGACAACAAAGAGACTGTAATTTCTAGTGTGTTGCATTTTGTTAGTGCTTTTGAAATATGCTTATAATGTGTGCATATTCATATAGAACTGTTAAAAACAATAGCCTGTAAATATATGGTATATATTTGCTATCATAATAATAATAATAATAATAATAATAATAATAATAATAATTAATAATTATTATTATTATTATTATTATTATTAGAGCAAAGTCTACCAAAAATGTGAAAACAGCCCCTCTTGTGTCTAAAATAAGTACTGCACCCATAATAAAGGTCAATCCATGATCACCTGAAGCAGCTGACATCTCTCATCTCTTACCGTTAATTTTCATTCAGTGATTTAAACACCTTTTGAGGAAGTACAGATTAAATATAGAAAGTTATCAGTAATATGCTGATATTCATCAGATGTCAAATCCGTTCTGCAGCATGTTTCAGGACTCCAGGGCAGGAAATTATTTCCCCCCTCATGTTTCCCCCCTCTGTGATGTAGGTACACACTTTTGAAATACATTACTTATTAATTCATAGCTTTGAGCTAAGTAATTTTGCAGACGCTCCCTTCTCGTTCTGCACCAATGCATATTTCAAAAGCAATACCCCAGCTACTGTATGAGCGCAGTCAAAGCTTGGAGCTCATGTTATAGAGAAAGCTTTTGCTTTTGTAACTCATTGAGGTCTTAAATCTGTCATACACTTTTTTGTACACTATGTATGACTACGCGTCATACCTATGTGGCAATGTCTAATGTATTTATTTTGACAAGTAACCATTTTGCTGATGTTTATCTCACAATGGGGTGGCATGGTGTTTTAGTGGTTTAACTGTCACCTTGCACCTCCAGGGTCCGGGTTCGATTCCTACTTCGGGTCTGTGCGCATGCAGTTGGTCCAAATTGCCCGTAGTGTGTGAATGAGCATGTGAGTATGTGTATGTATGTGCCCTGTGATGGATTGGCACCCCGTCCAGGGTGTACCCCGCCGTGTGCCCTAAGGTTCCTGGGAAAGGCTCAGTTTCCAGGGCCACTGGGACCCTGTATACAGGATAAAGCAGTCAAGATGATGAGATGAGATGAGACATCTCACAAGATCTCATCTTCATACAACTGCCTTCTGTTAAAATGCTTTTTCAAACCAGGTACAATAATAATATGTCTAAATGTAAAACAATACTTTATATTATATTATATTATATTATATTATATTATATTATATTATATTATATTATATTATATTATATTATATTATATTATATGTATTAAATTGCACACAAACCCCCTGAGCATGCCAAATGCTTCTTTCTATAATCTCAATTCAGTGTCTGATTAAAAAAAAAAAAAAAAAAAAATTCACAGCTATGTGGTTGTTATTGACATCATGGGAAAGGTTTTCCTATTCATTTACTCACTGAATATTTCATTAGGATGGATCAGTGCATAATATGTACAATAGCAGGTGTTAATTTGATCCATATGCTGAATTCTATTTTAAACTCCACTTTTCACACCTCCACTGGAAGTGTGATTAAAACAGCATTTAACATGGTGATATATTATTTGTTAGACTTTTTTTTTTCCCTTCGCATTTTAGTTTAACTCCACTGTGTTAGATGGAACTGTAGAAAGTGGATCTTCAGGCCTGACAGTGTGTTGGCAGCTGTGGGGTTTGAAGCCGTTCAGGACGATGCAGCCAGGCCCTGAAACGGGCTCGTTTGACAGCGCACTGTCTAGTAGACCAAGACAGCACTCATCCTCTTCCTACACACACATACACACATAGAAAAGGCTTTATATGTAAATACAGTTACTGGAGGACTGGAAGAGGTGAATGTCAAGCACATAATACATACACACTACACATACACACACATTGGACAGTTTTGAGGCTGTTAGTAATCTGAGTCGCACAGAGACATCTCCCATCTAACACCAACTTCTTACAACAACCACAAGGGTTAAATTCAATTGCGTTTGAATAGATGTGGTCGTGAATGAGAGTGGTTTGAACTATCCTGTCATTCTGCCTAAATGATTACATCATCCTTGTCCTCATCATGCTTGTACTCAGTCTATTGGTCCTGTGCTGAAATATGTATGAAGAACAACAGTGTTTTGTTTGGTCTATGCATGGAAGTCGAAGTACTTGAACAAACCTATGGACAGCATGGAGAGTGGTCTTATTACTATATTACTATTCATTTCACAGGAAAAGGGTTTATTTGTGTCTATAATGCTTCAAAATATCATTGGTGCCCCAGTGGTAGGTTTATCATGAGGAAGTTCAATTCCCAGAAGTGTCTGTTCCTTGTCCCCATAAAATGGCAGAGTTGCGTCAGGGAGGGCATCCGGTGTAAAAACCTGTGTGAAGTTGTGTGCGGATCAGATGGTCAGCAGCAGCCGAAAGTCCAAGAACAAAAACTTATTTGAAATGTTCAATTCCCTAATGGGAAAACTGTGCAGGCTCATATTGGTTTTGTCGCCTGTTTGGATTTTGTGTTTTCCAGATGCATTGGCTTTACTCTGAGAAATGGTCCTAATGGTTGAACAGACAACCACCTGGATCACAGGACTTCAATAGTTGTCTGTGTTTTATTTGTGTCCATGTCGTAATAAGCAGCAGATTCAGTGGACCTAATAGATGTAATGATGGATGTTGCATTTAAGGCTGCCAACAAGAAAATATGACATGAATTATTATTCATAGCAACAGAGGTTATATACACATCTTTATTCATTTCTTTATCCTGGTCACGGTTGTGGTGGATCCAGAGACTATCCTAGTAACGCTGGTGGAAATGCAGAAGTTGTCCTTCTGTATGGCACACAAGTCTATTACAGTTCAATTTCATTTCATTAAATTCATTTTTATTCATATGGTGCTTTTAACAATGGTCAAAGCAGCTTTACAGAACAAAAAGAAATTAGAAATTAGTATGAAATGTATGAGAAAATAAGTATAAATCGAAGTCCGCAGATTGTCCCTGATGAGTAACTCCCTGAGAT
Organism: Clarias macrocephalus; assembly: GCA_011419295.1. NCBI lineage: Eukaryota > Metazoa > Chordata > Actinopteri > Siluriformes > Clariidae > Clarias > Clarias macrocephalus. The sequence goes on along the minus strand of JAAGKR010000877.1, from coordinate 135,027 downwards.
GTCCATAGGAAGAAACATTGAGAGGAACCAAAGTTAACAGGTACCCATTTGGGTTATTTTAGACAGCAGGGATTGATTTGTAGTCATTAGTGATTAGCACTGTCGCCTTGAACCTCCATGGTGAGGGTTCAATTCCCGACTCGGGGTCTGTTTGCATTTAGTTTCCATGCGTTCCCTGTGCTTGGTGGGTTTCTCCCACAGTCCAAAAACTTGCAAGTTAGACATGCACAAATTGGCATTCACAAATTGCTAGTAGTGTGAAGACATGTGTGAGCGTTGATCAGAGTTCCCACAAACAATGGGAATAAATACAATAATCACAATAGTCCCTAGATGGACTAGAGAGGTTCCTAGGTGGATTGATGGAGGGCACCATGTACTGTACACACACACACACACACACACACACACACACACACACACACACACAGCTAAGGTCATGGTAGGGCAGAGAATCTCCCTGCCTGCATGTTTCTTGATTAGTGGAAGGAAACCGGAAAACCTGGAGGAAATCAATACGGACACAGGGAACACAGACATTAACCCGAGTCCGGGCTCGGGCCAAAGAATTCGATTCCAGTGGGAAAATTCTTGATGGGATCCACCAGGCCAGTTCTAACAGGAAGCCAGAAATGACTTAAAACATAAACAGACACTTTCATTAGAGGAATGAAAGGAATAGGAATGAAATTGAGAAGTTGTATACACACTCGCTCATTGTCAATACCGCTTTATCCTGTATACAAGGTCGTGGGTATGAGGCAGGGTACACCATGGACCGCGTGCCAATCCATTGCAGAGCACACACACACACACACACACTCATTCACATGGGCAATTTAGGAATGGCAGTTAGCCTCATCTGCATGAGGAAACTGGAGTATGCATTTGAAACCTACTAAGAAGTTGTTTACTGTAATACTGATATGAAAATTTACTGTATGAATGACAGTTTGTGGCTTTAGAGTAAGAACTTGTTTAGCTGGTTTGGAAAATGCATCCTGTAGGCTATAAGATTCCTGTCAGTGCTTTATATTATGAATGCAGATTATCATGTTAAACAAAATTTTAATAATGAAACGAGGAAAAACATTTTTGCTTTGGTATGTTTGTGGCATTTTTTTTTTCAAGCTATAAATCTTTCAACACAGTTCTGTTTGTTATCATGTAACTTTCAGAGAACAGTTAAATCAATGCTGCCAGCTGGACGAGTCCATTCTAAGACGTAGGGGTGTGACAAAGCGATTTTAAAATCTCGTACTCGCTACATGTACCCGCTTTTTTGTTTGAAGTCTATGGGTAAACGTCTCGTTTAATATAATCACTGTAATTTTGGGTTTATTTTTTGGGTTTAATCTTTTTGTAATCAATAATTGCATGTAAAGGTGACAGAAACCCCCCTGTCCCGTCTCGCTTGACAGTACAGTCGCGAAGTGGGTTGGCTCGGTTGAAAGTCTCTCGCTGTAAAAATGTTGCTCAGGCTTTACGGTATAGAAAGTGCGAGCCAGAGAGTGTAGTGACGGCAGGAGTGTTTGAAGGACCGTGTGACAGTTGCCATGCGTAGTTCAGCAAGATAAGGAAAATTATCTTGCACTTGACCTAATTTCAGACTGAATATATATATCTATATATTTTTGTCCCGAAGAGCGCAGGATGCCCGTTAAAGGAGGAGGAAGAAGTGCGTATGCGAATAAAAACCAGAATGGAGGAGTAAGTAGACTCGTAGTTTATTTATTTACGTTTATTGAATTAAAACCTGTTTAAATGTATTGGTTAAAATATTAAGGTGTTCAAGAAATAGCACCCGTGTCTACTAAGTCCATTTGTGAGCTGGAAATGACCTTAAGCTATGTGAGAAACTTTGCTCCTGACAGTGGAGTGGAATGTTCAGGCATGGCTTGAATCCCAAACCGCGTTGTATCCCTACATAAGTGCACTATATCGCACAGGATAAGGATGATGCGTATACACTATGAAGTGACCTATACGTTTAATAGGGATGTATTTGGAATTCAATGTGTGCCTTATCCACCTGTTGCATTTTTCCTCTTAGGTTCAGTTGTTCACCTGTTTCAGTGGTTTTCTCTCTTAGTTAACTGCTTTATCTTTAACCATCATCACACACTGATAAAGTTATATTACTTTCGACCTGGATTAAACTGTTTCAAATGTTATACTTTTTTTTTTATTTTTATTTTTTTAGAAATATGCATTACACGCCATCCTAAGCTGATATTCTAATGAGTCATGTGAGGTTCATAACTGAACAGTTCAATTTAAAAAATAATAATAATGGTGAGCACTGTTGTGGCCTTGCACCTGGTTCAATTCCTGGTTTGATTGGGTGTGTGTGTGTGTAATTTGCATGTTCTCCCTGTGCTTGGTGGGTTTCCTCCGGGTACCTCAGTTTCCTCCCCCAGTCTGAAGACATGCAGATTAAATTAATTGGTGTTCCCAAATTGCCCTGGGGTGTGTGAATGAGTATGTACCCTGCAAGGGTGTACTCCGCCTTGTGGGATAGGCTCCAGGCTTCCTGCGACCCTGTATAGGATAAGCAGTATAGATGAAGATGATGATGATGGAGAAAAAAAGTAAACAACAGTGCCAAGAAAACACTAGAGAGTGGCATTAGCTAATTATGTTAAGGACAAAATTCCATTGTCTAGATTTGTTCTTTGGTGCAAAATCAGTCACCCCAAGGACAAATACAAGACATGGTAAAAAAGAAATAATAATCCCAAAAGTCTCTATATAAATTTTCTGATCCAGCTAGGCATCAAAAATCTATCTGACAAATATTTATATTAACTAAGTATATACAAAATTTGAAAAAAAAAATTTTTTTGCTGCAAAGTGTGAATTTCCCCCATGCATGGATATTTTTGAAACACCCTGTGTAACTGAACCATGTTGCTATTAATATTTAACTTTTTTAAGGTCACCTGCATTTTTGGGATCTCTTAAACCTTCATCGTTAACTGCCTGTTTCACTGGGGATTAATTGTAAGGGGACACAGGGTTGTTCATTATCATGGGGAAATTAGAGAATAAAAAATGAAAGGATCTTAAGAGCTCATAGTTAAGCAATGTTTATAAACAATAGTTAAATACCCAAAATACATGGTTAGGACAGTAATGAACTTTATGAAGTTTAATTTAGGAGCTTTACTTAAGCTGCTTAAGAAAACTCCTTATTGATGGTGGATGCCAGGCATTTCACTGAGGATGACAGGTAGATGATTGTGGAAGATGTGATCATCAAATATACAACGAAACCCAACCAAGATGCCAGCAAATGTTTGTACAAATATATATGGCAACAAGCATTCAGGGTTTGGCATAAGGAGATGGATGGTTGTATGGACTAAGTATGTTGGAAGAGCTGTGATCCTTTCTTTAAACTCCTAAAGTCCTTGAGAAACGTTTTAGAATACATGGCATTTCGGATTGTACATGGAGATTTAAAATAAAAATTGTTCAGATGTTATAACTGGGTCATGGCTGGATCTCCCTGTTGGATGATGATCCAAAATAAACATACACATTCAGATAAAAATGGTTCAATGTCCACTGACTCCAAATTTTGACATGACCATCCCAGTCTCCTTTGATCTTAACTCTCTTAGTTGAGCTGAAGAAAAGAGGCCAAAAGAGAAGACCAGGCCATTCCTTGATCTCGCCAAGCATTTTAGTGAGGTGGCACGAAGTTTGATATAACGGGGTGGCAAAAATTCAGACACAACTAGGTTGTTATTTGCTTTACAATTAAATGTTTGATTTAATCAAAGCCGAACATTTAATTAGGATAATCAAAGCAACAAATAAAGATTTCTTTTTTCCCCACCCATTTTACAAGTGGTGCCAATACTTCTGGAGCTGACTCTATCTACACTGCTACATAAGGAATTAAATCTTTGAATCTACTTTAAACAGATTTTTAGCTTAAAATCTTTAATAGACTTGAGGTCAGAAATGTAGTCAATGATAGGCATGTTTTAAGGGTGGCGTCTGCCATCCAGTGACACCCCTGTGGCCACGCCCATTATTTTTAGTCTCTAGTAAACCTGACCATTAAAATTTCTAATAATATTGGGGCCCAGGGCCTTAGCAAGTATTATTGGATGGAGTTTACTCTTCCTTTAGGGCAGCTGTAATAATGTGTGTGTGTGTGTGTGTGTGTGTGTGTGTGTGTGTGTGTGTGTGTGTGTGTGTGTGTGTGTGTGTGTGTGTGTGTACACACAGTGGATACTCTTCGAGTTCATTGTTGTCTGTCTTGGCGTGGGGGGAACGGCTTACGCTAGGGATTAAGGGCCCCATTATTTATCAGTACAAGAGCAGGGTGTGTATGTCAGGATGAGATTGTCAAATAATCACAGCAAAAAACCTGTCAGTTTGTTTACAGCAGCTAAACATATTAGAGCTGGGCAATTTTATAAAGTAATATCAGTTATTGTGATAAACTACGTCCTGTTAAGCTTTCCATAGACATGACATGTTTTGTTAATATTTGAATAACACTGGCCATCTGTCACCCCCTGCTTGAACATTTAGATTATGTTTTTCTATTGAGTATTAAATTTAATCTTTTTTATGTTAAACAATTTTTAGATTTCAATTTAACAATAAATCAATAGATCTAGATGCATTAAGCAAAAAATAAAAATAAAAAAACCTGCCCTATACAGTATATGTATATATTGTTGAGCTTTAGGACATCGTGTATGGATCAACATAATAATAATAAAGCGGAGTATACTGTACCACGCTGCTGTTGAATACTCAAATCTGATTGGTCAGAAGCTAATATAATTTCCTTGGTTGCAGAACAAACCCCAGGTCTATCTTAAAATGCTCATTCTTAAACGTTATTGTTTCTGTAGTAACCAGGTACGCACATGCATCCGACGCTCCACAGAAACGTATTAACCGTTTAATCAATAGGTTTTCTGTGAAGAGATGTTAATGTAAAATGTAGGATTACATAGAAGGAGTCTCCAGTGTCAGCATTTTGTAACAGCTGTAACTTTAAAGGGCCCATATTTTACTATTTCTGTTACAAGTTAACATAGTCTGTGTGTGTGTTAATGTTTCGGCTGAAATACCCCTCAGATAATGCATATTTCATACCTCCAACTCCCTTTATTTGACTCCTCCTCTTCCAAATATGATATTTCATTGTTTATGTACAGTAAGTGCTGAGCCATGCCCCCCAGAGACGGGCAGAGCAACAAGTTGGGGGAGGGTGTATTCTTATGTCATGAGGGCACCATAGGGGAAAAATCTAATTTGCATAATAGGTCCTTTTTATAGTTTCCACCAAGAGAAAGTATTCGGGATCGAGGGATTTTCGGTTATACAGTAAAATGAAAAAATGCATTTTTTGGCTTATTAACTTCAAAAAAGAAAAATGGGAATTCTGGGGAAATAAGAACTGTTTATAGGCATTCAAATATAAATGATCACAAGAACTAACAAATTTTGCGTACTTCTGACAACGTTAAAATCTCATTAGAAACAGATTAAACCATACATGTCATTCTTTATAAAAAAACAAACAAAAACAAAAACATTCAGATAAAAATGGTTCAATGTCCACTGACTCCAAATTTTGACGTGACCATCCCAGTCTCCTTTGATCTTAACTCTCTTACTTGAGCTGAAGAAAACTAAGTAAAATGAAAATCATAATCATTGGTGGATTGTCAAATGCTTTACATAATGGTGCATTACACTCCAGTTTTTTATGTGTACAGTACACACTTTATGTACATTGCTATCCTGTTATGTGCACTTTATGTACATTTATTTCCTTTATTTAATCTTTATAGCTTCTGGTGTTGTGTAATTTTTGTAGATAATGTCTTGCATTGTTTATAGACAAATGTAGTGTTGTTATGTTCGTCTGTAACCAACAGCCGGAATCAAATTCCTTGTGTGTGTCAATATACTTGGCCAATAAACCTGATTCTGATTCTGATTTATATATAGCAGCTCAGAGTTCTGCTCTTGGGTCAGTTTTTAACCTTTTACATCCTAGTGGTTCCTGTTACATGGACAGCTGGTGGGAGACGCTAAACCACTAGGTCTTCTCTTAGTAGGAGACATGTGAGATCTGACTGTGCGGTTTTGGAGCAGCTGGGATCTAACCTCGCAGTCGCCCATAAGGAAGCATGTGGAGGACACTTAATTAGGCCTAATCTTTCAAATGGCTTGATCTCTCCCACCAGTTTCCTTTCATCTTCCAAGTGGCAGTTTTGCCCTTTTATTTCCTGTTGTGATCCTACTTTTTAATGTTATACTGATGTTCTCTGGCTCCATTTTTTTTGTGCCTTCAAAACATTTTGGTCTGTGCTTTAGAAAGTATGAATCATAGTGTACTCGCAGGGAGAAGTTGGTTTTGGCGTGAGTGCTTGTAGAGGAAGCAGCGACTGCCCGTGGTGCAGCTTGGTTTGTTCCAGGCACATGAAGCCTCTGTTTGCATTTGTTGTGTTTGCATGTTTGTCTCGTGCCTCCGCTACACCTTTCTGATCTAAACCACAAATACAGAACTCAACAGGTTTGACATAGCCTAGGATATAAAATTTTTTAAATATATATACAGAAATCATGTATCATAAAGCTTTCAGTCTTTTCAGTCATTGGTTGCAATGTTTATTGAATTACATATAATTAAATTCCCCAAAAGCTTCCCCCTTTTTTTTTCTTTTTTCTTTTTTTTTTTTGCCTGCCTCTTGGTTTTGAGATCTAGGCGTGGCTAGACCACACTGAATATGCCACCCCACATTCTTCTGGATAAAATTGGATTTGCTTTGGTCTCCCTTGCTAGATTCCCCATTCATGACAACAGCATGGAACTTATCAGTGGAAATTACTTTAAGCTATAAAACTATGCATAATTAGGTGCGTGGCTAATTTGATTGACAGCTATATTTGATTGATTGTAGTTTAAATTGCTACAGGAAATGTAGGAGTTAATGCAGGACAATGTGTAGGGTATGGATGACTGAATTCAATCAAATGCAAAGTAATGTTAGCATATAAATTAAAATAAGCCATTTTAGCATATAAGCTAAGCTAAAGCTCAGATAGCTAGCTCGTGGTACTGTAACTGCAGTAAGTACAGTAGGCATGTTTCAAAAAGCAGCCAGGCTTCTTTCGTTCCACCCATTCGCTCATTTATTGATTAATCCGGGGGCTTAGGTGGAGTCGGCTCCTTCCAAAATAGCAATGAACAGCGCTCTCATAGTTGAGCTTCAAAAGCGCTCTTCGGGAAAAAGTTATGGATGATGTCATGGAGGGTTTGTCCAGTTTTTATTGAGCTTTTACAGTCTGACTACCATGACACCAGTCACAACAGCCAGACTGCAGACACACTGTTAACTATCATTAGGCTACTATGTATTTTCATTTATAATTACATTCAATGTCTGTTTTGGAGCAAAAAAAAATGTAATTAGACAGAAAGATTACCTGAGTATCGTCTGATTACCCACGGGATTACCTGCCGCTTTATCTCAGATAATAGCGTAACCTAGCAACTGTTAGCTTCTGTTCTGCTGGTTATTTTCATATGCAGTATGTTGTAGTGGACTTATTGAACAGAGAAACACGCATGTAAAAGTGAGAGTAGAAGGTAATATGGATATAAATTTTCCAGTGTTTGATTTGTTATCATAACATGATTACCTCAGGCAGTGTTACACATGTCATTCCTCTTGGATTTGTTGGTGTTTCTAATGCGCTATGTAGGGTTTACATACAGTAGACGGTTCAGAGGCAATTCAGAATGAAGCAATTTCTAAAGCTTAGGCAAAGAGTTGTTTAAGATATCACAACATTATCAGACGTGTTTTCTTGCCGAAAGTGCTTCTGTGACTGGTTTAGAATGTGGGTTTTGGGACTTGCATCTGGTAAATACCGTTCCTTTTGCCATACAGAAGTGGGCGGGACCATGGTGGACAGATGTCATGAAGTGTCTGGGGCGATGGTGTCTCAGTCGGTTAAGGCTATGGGTTACTGATTGGCAGGTCGGGGGTTCAAGCCCCACCGCCAGCAGGCTTACACTGTTTTTTTTTTTTGGATTTTTCCCCGATTTTCTCCCAAATTTAATCGTGTCCAATTCCTCCCAGTCACTAGGGGGCTCCAAAATTAAGGCTACTACTACCACTCAGCCGGGAGGGCGAAGCCTATCACGTGTTTCCTCCGAACCACGTGACGCCAGCCGACCGCATCTTTTCGAACCGCTCGTTCACGAACCGTTGGGGGCGGCGTAACACACTCGGAGGACAGCGCTATCCGCTCCTTCCGCTTTCGTGAGCTCACGGATGGCCCAACTAAGTACCTCTCATCCCTCCAGAGCTCAGCCAATCAGCTCTTTAGGCACCGGCAGCGAGAGGTAACAGCATCACCCAGGGATCGAACTCGCAATCCCCGGATGATTGGGCGAGCACTTTACCACTGCGCCACTCGGAGGCCCTAACTTGGATATGTGGAAAAATAATCTCACTGTGCTGTAAAGTACATTTGACAAATGATTAAATCCTAATCTTAAAAAGTCTATATAGTCCATAGGTCCGTTGAAGGGAAATTGGAATCATGCAAAACCTCTGGCACTGGCGGAAGAGCTACATAAGGGGCATCATGGTGAGGCATCCAAATACATTATGCGTATTACAGAATGTTCTGATCACATCTGTTTGTCACCACACCTCTGAACATGTTTTTCTAGTAGGGGAATCATTGGGATAAATACGTGTCAGTACTTAATACTTAGTACAGTACTTAATAGCGCAAAAGGAATAATTGTTACACCTTCAGTCAGCACTGTGCTGTCTTGTTGCAGTGGAATGCCTGCTAACATAATGTGTGGTCTATCTAAACAATACCTCATCTTTGTCAATCTGCAGCTTTTTTTCATATACGAGTACATATTCAAATTGGAGCTTGGCTGAAATTTGACGCCCCGTTTGTGTCCCTGTGTGTTAAAAAAAAAAAAAGACAAAAGGTGTTTGAACAAAGCTATTAAAAGACTGAAATTCATCTGTTTAAATAGTTCTTTTCCCTTTCTGCTTGTTATGATGGGCCTGTGGGAGGATGATCATTCTCACCACAGCTGGCAGTTAACTCCTCACAAGGCAAAACCCACATCTGGTCTATTTCTGTCTTTTAGACCTTTGCGCTTTACCCTGCTTGTCTTCATTTATGAACTTGGTGAAATTTAAAAACGGGCAGAATAAAGAAACAAATTGTGATCAGTGTCAGAACATCTTACTGGTCTTGTTTTCCAAATGAATGTCCATACTAGGTAAAAATAAAAGCTTTTTTTTCTTTCCCTCTTAAAAATGTTATGTTAAAATTTCGTGCCGTTCCAAAGTTGTTATTTCCTTTCCCGAGCATGACAAATGACCTCAGTGACTTATCTGTAACCCCACAGGATGAGGAAAGTTTACAGACTACTCCTCGTGCAGTTTGTTTTTCGCTCTGATCTTTGCTACGCCTTCGAGCTCCAACGTCGATTCCTCATCAGATTGTGCAATCAGGAGCGAACCCTGTCAGAGAGATAATGGTCGAGATATCTGGGAAGATTTAGACTCACCCTCCTGATCGCTTCACATCTGACAGGGTGAAACTAAATGCCAAAGTGTTTTCTTTTTTGTCCGTGACTCATTTCGTCAGGGCGTGTTCTCTGTCTTTTTAATCTGCGTGTTAATTCAAGTAAATTAAGCCTGTTTATATTCGTCACACTCCCACTACTTTGCAATAACAGGATGTTTGTTAAAGCCGGCAGGCATCGGTTTTAAGGTTTCGATATTTTGATTTCCCCTGGGAAGCATTTTAATTATGGATTGATTATTATTTATTTGTATCTATTTGTGTTAAATATTTTTGGTATACGACTTTTGTTACATTTTGTTTTTTGCTAACAATTGAACCATGGTAAATTTAAGAAAGTTACCATAACGACTATGTATTTCAGTCCAGCATGTTGGTAACTCATTGGGCCATGGTGCTCTGTATCACCTCTAGAAAGTATGTGACTTCCTGTAGATTCCTGGAGGAACAATGAACGGATAGCACACGTTTGATAGCAGGGCTGATAGTGAAGTCCTAAGGGAGTAGCCACTGATGTGCTACGTACAAATTTAAGGTTTGCTTAATGATGATCTGCCATTTCACTGCACGTATTACTTCAGGGAAAGAATTAATATTGTGCCATGGAGTCTAAAACAGTGTTAGACATACAGACAGGTGAAAAAGCCAATGCTTTGAAAATGAAATATATATTTTCTTTGATATGCAAGGAATATTCATTATACCAAAAAAAAAATAAAAGCAGTCTGCCAGTTTGCCATGACCTGCTTGGCTTCTGCACCTTACTTGAAAGGATATGAAAGTGCTGGGACATAATTATAAGAGCTTGGGCCTGCAACGTATGGTTATTATAGACATTGCCTGCTTACATCCCTTTTACACTTCATATCACTCTATTCTATAGTTACTACACATTTATTTAACCAACATTTTAGAAGTTGCACAATGCCAATATTTGCCATGATGGACTGTATATTTGCACTTATGGTAGATGTTAAGCTGCATTTCGTTCCTAAGGAACTGTACTATGCAATGACAATAATGTTATATCTATTACAATGTAATTATATAATATTATAAAAATAAATGTTTTTTTAATATACAATAACATCACTATTTCTATCACTTATGATAAATCAGCTGTGAAATATACTTATCTTGTCCTAAAGGTGTGCAAACTTTTGCACACGCAACTGCAGCCAGCCCCCCCCCCCCGCCTTTTTTTTGCGATTCATCTTCACATTCCACGTTTGATATTTTTTCTCTCTTCCTGATTTAGACATTTTTTCCGTTTTCCCATCACACAAACACGGCCCTGATTCTATCTATTTCTGAACATATCACAATCCATGAGGAATTCCAAACATGTGAGCAAATCAAAATCTCATTTAGTGAGTCTGATCGCAGGCAGAGAGCTGGGAGGAGGACGAGGATGAGGAGAACGAAGAGGAAGACAGAAGTGAATCACTGTGATCCTGAGGGATCAGGGATATGAATACGAGATTGTTTCTCTATTAGATGCTTTTACTCAATAGCATCCATTGTCCTTCAATAAAACCAGAACACAGGCCAAGCATGAACAGTGAGTGTGTCTGAGAGGGGAGCAGCTGTGTGGAGGAGGGAGAGAGCTGGAGAACTTTTAAAACTTTTATCAAACTCAAACATGCACATTTTCTCACTGGTTTAATGGACGTTTCTGAAGAAGGCGTGTAGCTACAGTACAAAAAAATCCTTTTAGCAATAACTGATTCTTTCAAGCTCACAGCGTATCATGTCATTTGATTATGTGTTTTTTTCCTAATCAGGAAAAAAATATTCTGAATAAAATCAACTCTTAATCTCAATTATTTCTACTAGACTTAACAGATATAAGTCCGATATGTACACTAGGAGCCTCTGTAGTCCTCTATAAGAACCTGAAAGGGACGGTGGAATTAAACTAATCATCATGTGAATCATTCAGTTTATTAGATTCTGTGAATGTTCCTTTATTGTAAAAAAATCTTTTAAATAGTGTCAATGTACATGATTAAAGTAGACATAAAAGGTTAAATCCTCTTGGTTTGAATAAGCCATTGAATGGGATATTAATTAATATATATGACGCATTGTATGTGTTATAGGAAAATTATCAGTGATAGGATTGTGTAACGTGAAGGACTGTCAAAAAATCCCTTAGACTTAACATTGAGACCAACTTTGACAGATTCTAGCGCTAGAGCAAGAATTTTGTAAAAATATAAAATTTACCACATTTGAAATGGATCGCAAGGTGTGTCATTACGTATCCCGCAATAGGGTGTAAGTTGTGCCCCTGGGGTGCAAGAGGTGCCCAAATTTGCCCCATTAACAGATCATGGTGAAGTTACTTCCATATGAACTTTGAAACTGAACCTAACTGTGGATCCCATTATCTTAGAGACACAGGACTGGGCTCATTTTATGCAGGCGACCAATCGGTCTCTCAGGATAATTGTGAAGCCGTCAGGCCACGCCCTAGCAACCACTTTAGAGCACCTTGGCAACTGATCCCGTAGACTGTCATTATAAACAACCCAGAGGCCAGAGTTTTGCCACGGCTAGCACCGCTCACTTTTCTTCAGAAAATCAGAAAACCTGTCTAGTTTATTTGTAGTATCTATTGTATGTAAATGAAAGAAAGGGCCATTCACGGTACATTTGTCTGTAAGTTTTGTCTGGTCTCGCCTACAATGCACCTACAGTACAAATCCAGCACACTTCTCAACACACACTCACTCACACACACACGCACACACACAACATCACAACTCATCATGGCTTATTCCAAAGCACACTCTGAAAATGGTGTGTACACTATGAAATCTGAACCTTGCTTGGACAGGTTTTGTCTGTAAATTGGATAGGCCAAGCTGCCTTTTTTTCTTTTGGCATAGAATTTACACCAGACACACTTCCTGAGGCAACTCTTCCATTTTTACTCGGATTGGCACCAAGGGTGCCCTGCAAACCCGGTCTCTGAATGTGGGGCAATGACTGGGACACTGACTCGGGTTTTCCACATGCCGCGTTCGTTTTAAAAGGAATAAGACAACAAAATGCAGCTTGTTTCTGCAACACTGTTAAACTTAAAGTTATAGTTTTAACTCTGCTTGTTACAAAGTGCTGATACTGGAGACGCTTTAACGTTGTTAAGCAAATACTTTTATCCAGTGTGCCACCTAGAGATAATCAGCATTTTGTGCTTTGCTCACTGCAAAGGTAGACAAAATATACAAATGATTATTATTTTTGATGATGTGGCCTCGAGACATGCTTGGAAACCATTATTGGTCATCGAAAACAGTCGTTTGGAAAACCCAAATCCATATATTTAGAAATTCCTTTTTCAGTGTTAATGTGTGGACAGGAAAAAAAAAAACTCCTCTTTGGTTGGTGCAAGAATGCACAGCTTGTGCTGCATCTCTTGTGCTTGAAATCAGCGCGACCTACTCTGTGATAACTTTGAAGCTGCAGTTATATTGACACCTTCTCATTTGGCATGCTTTGACTCCTTTTTTTTTGTTTTGTTTTTTTGCTCTGGTTCTAATCATTATTTGAAGAAGATGTGAGGAAATGCACATGTTGACTCATTATGGATTTATGCATAAGGAAGCAATAGCTTTAAGCAGTTTTGCAACTGATCATCTGATTTTAACATTCATTTGTTAATACAGTACTTCCGCCATTCTGTTCACTGTTTATGAGCTGTTACTATAGAAAAAATAAAGTAACAGAACGTGCTTTAAGGATATTAAAATTGAAATATCTCACACATTCACACTGCTATTATATAATATTCTTTACAGCTTTGTACCTAATCTCTAATGTCTCTCCATGTCCTGTAAAATATGTTTTGCTTTAGTCATATTCAGTGCACTTTATGATCCATGACCTCTGATGTCATCACTCACAACAGCCACTTATGCAGTTTCAAACATGTGACTTATGCTTTGATGTTATTAGAAACATTGGCGTTGTTGGAGTGTTGATTTAAAAAATATCCAGTGCTACATTCTTACTCAGCACCTTTTTTTTTTTTTTTTTAAACTAAAACAAAGCAGTCTGTCTGGTCTCTCACTAGGTCTGAGGTTGAAAACCGCACTGTGTTGCAGTTCTTGTGTGCCGTCTTCAAACTGGAAATGATCCCAAACTCCTGGGCTTCAAGATTGCCGAGAGCTCCAGTTCAGATCTTTTCATTTCTTTTTAACCAGAAGTCTTTTGAAAGGAGCCTCTGTTTGAAATGAAAGCACCTACACAGTCATAGGCATCAAAGCTGTGAAGCACAATGGTAAGGCTCGTGCCTGTCCGCCGGGGCCGCTCACACTCTGGGTTATTATCCAGGAGGAAACGATTGCCCCACGGGACATAAGGTAGTGTGTGCTACACGTACAGAGAGTGTCCGGTGTCCATCAGATTACCTTTCAGCTCACAACCGATACCCTTTACCTGATTGGCCACTGGGGAGCTCAGTGGGCAGAGCACAAGACGCACTATTTGTCCTCGCAAGTGTGTTTTTGTTTTATTTTTGTTTCAGTTCACTGTGGGAGAAAAGCAGGTGAAGGAACCATCACTACCGTCTGATCTGTTTTTTTTTTTTTTGTAAAAATATCTTTTACGTTTTACTAATGCTGATGAGATGTGAAGCAGAATGAGAAGGGAGCATTATGGCCGTTCAGTTCCTGCTGCAGGTAAGCTCACTATGGCGTCCACTATGGAGAGATTATTAACCTCCACCTGATACCTGAAGCAAAATAAAATGTGTGTGTGAAAGCTCATTACAGATCTGTGAGTTTGGTCAGGGTGGAAGGAAGAAATAGTCTTTTCATAGCTGGACTTTAATCCTGAAATAGTGCTCCACCTGGGCTGCAGAACACACACACACACACACACACACACACACACACACACACACACACACACACACACACACACACACAGGCATGCATGCATATACTGAGAGTAAGAAGGTTTCATGAATCAGGTTACTAAAGTATCAGGATGCAAACTGGCTCACAGTATGTAAAAGAGACCTGCTATGGTTCACTACTCCATGTTCTGTCTCAGCTATAAACGAGAACGATTCTCTGATACACTATACAGAATCCTTCTTATTTATGGCCGTTCCTTCTGTTGTTCTGACGCATACCTGAGTCGAAGATTCAGTTTAGCTTCTTGTTGGTTCATTGGCATGTCCAAGATACATTCCAAGCTCAAAGAAACTAAGACACTGATGTGAATTCTTGCGATGATTTTCCAGAGATGACCAGGTTTAGCTGGAAAGAACGCTTTTCTTTTATTCTCTCTTTATTGGTTTAATCAGTAGGGCCTGGCCCTGGAGCTTTGAAAAGCAACCTGGATGTAATATCTGTGAAAAGAAAAGCGACGTGCAAATAAAACTGAACTGAAATGCAAACAGGCTGATGTATTTAAAAACAATAAAAACCTTTGTGTTCATTTCAACTTTTGGATTCATAGGGACCTATAATTGTTATTAGTATATATATTTTTGAGTACAATTTTTTTATTTTATTCTACAAATTGCTTGTAGATATAAAAATCTGATCACGCGCATTCATTAAGAAAGTTTGGCAAGGCTATGACATGCTGTCATTTTTTTTTCTCATGCCATAAAAAGAACTGATGTATAGATTATGTATTCATTTAGGACCATGGTTCGAAGTCATAATACAGTAGAAAAATCTTAATGCACGGGAAATAGATTTCAAGCTTTTGTATGCATCACCCACAGCTTCCTAATCATGATCTGTTGTGATGAGGAACATCACGTTACATCCTCTTCTTCTTCTTATCTGCAAGCCAGAGCCATGGCGCTATTGTTCCCATAGCATTGTTTAGAGTTCAATGCCTGACCTATTTCTCAGTATGGGGAGTTATTTTAGTTAGGGCAAGACTAATCATGCAGTAAAGTGGCAGCCACTGCGTCAGCATAATTAGAGCGAGGGACTAGTCACATGACCAGCATTCGTCTGGTCCTGTTTCTGGACCTTATATAGTTCTGTGTTTTGAAATATGTTCTAGAAAGTGTTTCTAGAATTATAACCGCCAAAAATATGTAAAAAATAACACCGCGTGATTTGCAATATTTCAAATAAAGTGGCTCTAGGGATTGTGAGATCTATAGTGAGATTTAAAATTTCTGTATTAAAAATGATCATGAACTCCATCTAAGATACCGTGTACAAGATACATATACGAGGGCTGTAGCAAAAGTAATGCAAAAGTGAGATTTTTTTTTATTTTTTATTAAATAACAATTCATTGAAAAAACATGCTGGTAACTAACTCTGCAAAGGTAGTACTCAATATGGTCTCCATCACATTCTGTAGCAATGCATTTGCGCAATTGTTGATCGTTGAACCCAACTCTCGAATCTCCTTTTATCCCTTTTCCACCAAAATGAAGCAGGTGCGAGTTCACAGCCGGTTCCTAAGAACTGGCTTAAAAAAATTATAACAGCAAGCACAACAAAACGACGAACTTCAACAAGGGGTTCTCCTGGCCTTATCATTACTAGGAAGCAGTTAACCTGCCCGTTGCATAATTTTTAGTTGGTCATGGAAATCTCCCCCTACGCACCTCCCACAGCCCATGACATAAACGGTTCTTTGTTCTAGCCCAGCAAAGTGTTAATACTGCCTGAGAACAGGTCTGTTTAAGGGCCAGTGCTTGGGCTGTCTGGAAAAAAAAAAGAACCGGTTCGAAATTGGGCATCCGTCTGAACTGACTCCGGTACTGTCTTGGTGGATTTTCCACTTGATGGAAACGGTATTTGGAAATCACCTTTGTCGCACTTGATGGTCACCTATTGCCTGGTTTGTCTGCAGAGCTGGTTTCCCCTTTTTTAAACTTCTTCTAAACTCCATCTGTGCACTGTGTTCTTGTCAGTGATGTTACTGTATCTCCATAGACATTCTGTAGCTCAGTTGGAGACTGGCACATATTTAACTACAAGAAAATATAGGATACCAGATCAGTTTAAGGTGCTACCTGCCATCTTTCACATACATACATGAGCTTACAGACACTCAACTAGGAAACTGAGCATATTCCATCCCTCCCACACAGAGAGCATGTTCACTTTTGCTTGTAGCCATGGATCATTGTGCCATCTTTGAACTCAATATCCGGACGATTGAGTGTATGCACTTGGGACCTCCACAGTAGTCAGCATACAATTAATAGTTAAAGACCTTGCTTATGGCTTTCTGGCTGTGTGAGGTTTGAGCCCACAACCTTCCTGTCTCAAGTGCAGAACCTTTACCGCTGAGCCACCGCCTTTGGTTGCTTGTATTATTTTTAAAATCCCCATCATCCCAAGAGTTATTATATCCAGACATGTCCAGAGTGCGATAAAGCATTCTGCAGTTTCAGCCCCTTGTGTAGGCCATATATTTTTACTGTCTGGATGTAAGTGATATACACACAAGCGGTAGACATTTGCTGTGTGAAAAGTGCAGCAGTGGGATGCCCATGTGACGGGTCTGTGATAGGTGAGAAGAGTAATGGCAGCCTTCATCACTAGGCGTGTGTTGGCCAGGAATGCCCTAAAAATACTAGCTCCTGCTCCAGCACCACCCCAAAGCTTCTCCATTTTCATCATAATAACAGTTCCTCAACCACACACACACACACACACACACTGTCAGACTGAATGAGCTTTCGGCCATCGGACCCGCATGTACTGTAGCTGAGTCGTTTTATTTGTTTACTGTAGAAATTTGAGTTGTTTTCGTGATATTTGAGAAGTTTTGTCAGGTGGGTTACACATATCAACACTGGTGTGAGAAGTTACGAGGGCACCAAGTGGAATATTTCAGGCCTGTTAGAAAAGGAAGGTTTACATCATGTGCCAAACATCTTTAGCCTTTCCATAGCCGGCTCATTTTTTTTTCACAGCCCAGATTCTGAAGGTGTTTACATTTTTGCAAAATTTTTTACGTCCTTTGCATTTTAAATGTCTGGAGAGCATTACTGGGTAAAATCAATCGTTTTACACAATTATTGGAATTACTACAATGATGGACGTGACGATTAAACAAGACAGAGTGTTCTTATCAGATATAAAGTACCAATAAAAAGCTTTTATTTATTTTACACATTCTAGAATCGTACTGGATTTTTGAAAATAACTGTGACTGTGAAATAACACATATGGAATTAAGTCATTAAGTAATAACAGCGACAACAGTCAGTTTATAAACTGGCTCTAATGAAAACCATCCCAAGAAAGACCACAATTTACTTCTGCTGCAGAGGAGACGTTCAGTTAGAGTTACCAGCCTCAGAAATCACCAATTAACAAACAGCACCTCGGATTAGAGCCGTTATTACGCCGTTAATAAGGCTTTAAAGAGCATAAGTAGCAGACATCACCTGTTCAAAGCAGATTATTGAATCTCTTGAATGCATTGTTTTACAGTGTAGAAAGAAATAAAAAATCTGGAAAGACTATGGAATTAGAAGGTGTGTCCTAACTTTAGACTGGTATTGTACGTACCAACCCCCCCCCCCCACCCCCCCCCCCTTCATTTAACGTGTTAGATTCAGATTTTTTTTTTTACAGTGCTCAGTTATTTTGTACTCCATTCATTTTTGGACCGAGTTACATGTGGTATTTTTAAAGGTGAGGTAGGATTAGTACATTTTTCATGATGACGTATGTAAAGGTTACGTACTGTAGGTGGATTTAACATTTCGATGTTTTTTTGTTAGTTAGGGTTTTTTTTTTTCCTTTCTTTTTTAAACTTCTGAGCCCATCCTCATTCCTCTCCCTGTTTTCAAAGCTGCAGCGCCAGGATCTACGGCCTGTAGAATAGACTGTCTGTTTACAAAAGATTTTCTTGGCCGGTTTATCCAACTGGAGCTGAAGGTATGACCCAAACCGTTTTTATTTTATTATCAGGTTCTACATATTTTTCAGATTATTTGTACAAGTGTGACACCAAAATTTCCATTGCCTCTCTAAGTTTTATCTACAGTGTTCTCATGGTTTAACCCACTTGAACTGTAAGCATGTTGTTTTTCGCCTTCCAGTGTTGCAAGCGCATATTCACAAGTTCTATTTGAAGTAACTGCTTTATTTTATCAAACTGGAAAAAATGTTTGGAATGTTTTTCTAAGGACATTATGAAACAATTAAGTATTACATCATAAATATTGTTTATATAACCTTCCGACCTTATCTTCTTACAAAATGTCTAGTAGATTCCTGGAACTTCTCCTAACCTTCTCTGATCGTAGTTCAGCTTCGTGTTTTTTCCTGTCTCAGGCTTTCCAAAAGTTTGCGCACCCATTCTTCCCCTACGATGGCAGAACAAGACCTCTGATTTACAATTTGCCAAACTAATTTTATATTTGAAACTCTTTGTTAAAATTAATTTAGCTTTTTTTTGTTCCATTAATTCACTTTAAATCAGATAAAGGAAGCTTTTATCAGCTGTCGTGGCACCACTGTTTAAAAAAAAAAAAAAAAGAGTGTGTATGTGTAACGTTAACACCTTTCTAAATCATAACTTTTGCTAGCAGGAACCTGTTCGCGATATCATTTATGTGACATTGCTGGAGTGCCCCTGTGACAGGCTGCCTAAGCAGTGTGTCTGCCCTGTGATTCCGATCTCTGATCCGCAGGCGCTTGTGGAGGAGAGGTATTATTAGCGGAAAGAGTAGCGGATAAGGAATGTGGATGTGTCTACTCGAGCTGTTTATAC
This sequence comes from Clarias macrocephalus, assembly GCA_011419295.1. Lineage (NCBI taxonomy): Eukaryota > Metazoa > Chordata > Actinopteri > Siluriformes > Clariidae > Clarias > Clarias macrocephalus. Next base: position 115,686 of record JAAGKR010000877.1, on the reverse strand, counting down.
GCACTGTAGAAGAGCTATCCACACCGGTAGTCCTGACTGACCCTCATGATCGACACGGTGTGTGTCAGCAGTCCGAATCAATGTGGAGGTAATTAGGCTGCGCCACAGCTGACACACATCCGTCCGCACCTCCAGATAAAGATTTATCCCCGTCAGTGGATTAAATCTGCCAGGTATCCCTTCTTTATCTAGACATAGACTCCTAAGACGTCAGTCCTACTGTAGTAGGTCTGTACTGTAATAATAATAATAATAATAAGCACATCATCATTTTGAATGCAGTGCCAATAACAAAACCATGCTACAGAAAATAGTCATTTCCGATGTCCTCAAAACAAATACAACATGAAGGATACTATGCTGTTTTATAATAAAAGCCAAAAAGTGATATTATTTGTTCAAGATATATAGTGGTGTAAATATGGTGAAGCTTTCTTTTTGTTATCCAGGAGTCTCCAGCATCAGCATTTTGGAGCTTTCACAATTTTTTCCTTCATGGTGTAAAGTCTTCAGATATTTGCACTTTCTCGGAAACATGACAAACTGCCTTTTTTTTTGGTACAACACTACTCCAGTCATGCCATGTACGTGTAGCATACACATACACATACAGGATAACTAATGTTGAGTGTGTAACTGTACGGGCATTCATATCGCACCGCTAGTTCTAGCTTTAACTAGCCTTAAGCAGTCAATTTAATTTAATGTTCTACCGTGATTTTCACAATGTCCTAATCTAGATCGTACCTGTTCATATATACAGTGCTGTGCAAATAGCCAGACTTTCCTGTGTTTCTAATCTAGTTTTGAGGAATCGCTCTCTCGGATTCCTGAAGGACCTTTTTTTTGGCTCTCATATTTACATTTCAAATTTTCCCTTCTCAGTCCCTGTACCTGACCAGTTTCACAGGCATGTTTTTTGTTTGTTAAGCCACGCAGTGACCTGCTGTATAAATCATTCAAGCATAACAAAATCACCTAACCTACAGTACTATAAGGCATCAACCAGTGTGAAACAGGTGCAGAAGATGACAGACGATCAGGCCAGTGATTAGTATACTGGTGACGCAACAGACGAGAGGGGAGACGAGGCTGCTGCTGAGGTTGTTATGTAAACAATTCATTTTTAAATTGCATCTTCAGGCGCTTGCTCTTCCCATTTCTTCAATGTAAGGTATGATTTCACCCGGGGATCGAACCAGCAATCTCTGCATGATAGGCCGTGCACCATTTGAAGGCCCCCAGCTTTGAATTAATTTATTTATGTCATTACCCTACAACCTAAGCAGTAATTCACTGGTCAGCATGGCAACATTTTAAATCTGAATAGGTTCAAAAGACGAACTTTGAATTACAGTAGCCGACCCCATGTTCACGTTTGACTTTATTTCTGATGCTTGTTAGTTCTGATGTTGTCACTACTTTACCAAGGAAGTAGGAGTTCCATGGATTAAGGAGAAGATTTGAGGATAAACTATAGGAAATAAAAGACACATTCAATAGCAAATAATGCAAATAATGTTTTAAAAAAAGATAAGATAAAGATATCGTTTAATTATCTTGTTTTTAAAAAATTGTTATAGACGGTGCTGTTACTGTTATTGCACAACTTAATACACTTAGATATCAAGACATACAGTAGTTGTGTGCCTTTAAGTGCATTCCTTATGTGTTCAGAAAAATATGACCAGTTTACCATGTAAATTCCTAATAAATCAAAAGAATACATAAATACAAATAAAAAAAAAGCATTTACTGTCCAATAAAATGTATGGAACCATGAATTTAATGTTGTATCTCTGTTGTGTCAGAGTATCTATTATTAATTTGTGTTGTATTTAAAAAGCGAGGCCAACATTTATTTAGGTTATGAAATTTTTAATTACGATTAGTTCAAGATTCTTGTGCAAAAATGTAATTAAACAATTTCAGTCATCGTGGGGATTCTCTGGCGCCGGCAATTAAAAAGAGTCACAACTGAATCCGTATCTTATTAAAGTTTTTCCCTGCCATCCTGAAATATTACCCCTCGCTTTCCATGACAGATTAAAAAAGAATGCAGAAGCAGCAGACACGAGTCTGATGCTCATCCACAATTAATTAGCAGCAGCCCGCAACATAAATGTCACAAAACCGACGACAATGAAGGTTATTCTTACAGATAAACTCTTTCAAAATTCATTCCTGTCCCGATGGACATGTGTAAGTACTGTTCAGTAGGTGTTGCATGAGCACCAGGGGGTTTCTTGTGTAGACTCAGGACAGCGATGTGTCTGCAGAGACACGGCGAGTGCGCCGAAGTTGAACGAGGCTGTAGGTGAGGTGGTGCACAAACAATTTATGTATATCGGGTAATAATGGTTATTAATATCTGTTCCAAATCGCATTAGCTCAGGTTAATCCTTACATTAATCTCCACTGAGGCAGAGTGTATGTTTCTGCTTAACCTCCATAAGCCAGCAAGCACGTCTGTGTTCTGTGAGAGAGCAGTGTGTGTGTGTGTGTGTGTGTGTGTGTGTGTGTGTGTGTGTGTGTGTGTGTGTGTGTGTGTGTGTCACTAGTTGGCAAAGCTCATCATTCTCTTTCGTCATGGCTTCTTATTGCATTCTGCGCACGATAGTGAAGCCTTTATTTGGTGGCGTCCCTGTTTAAGGGAACAAAACAAAGGCCATGTTTGTGTGATTGTCACCCGTTGTTTTCCTGCCAGTGTGAAGGCTTTCTCTACTTCTTGTAAGCTGAGCTCGCTTTGCTTGGTGAGCAGAAAGAATTGATATGAATTTTTGCCTCATGCCTGGTGACTACAGGAGTATGTTAAATAGGCAGGCCTTTTAATCCTTTGTCAATTCTGCACATCATAGTGTAGTTTATCTCTCCTGTATTTATTCTGCTTTGTAACGAAATGCTTTTCAATTCGTGGATAGTTTTCATTCCTTTATTTCCTCCATAATCTGCCTATTCTTTCCCACCAGCCAGATTTCCTCTATCATACAACAGCTACCGACCGGGGAGGGTGAGGGCAATCAGGTAAAGCCAGCCAGCTGCATCTTTTCAAATGCGGTGTTATCCATGCCGTGTAAGACACCCAAAGGAAAGCTCTATCCTCGCTCTTCTTCAGATATGAGTTCAGAGACATGGTCGTGTAGTATTATTGGCATTGGCAGGGGTCAGAGGGTAGGTCATTCCTCGCCTCGGAAGAGCATGGGCAATTTGTCCTCCATTGGAGAGCGGTGGCATTGTTTTTTGTAGGAAATACCCGTAAAAAGAATCCGTCGTCTCGCGTCAACGTCGTCAGCGTCTGTTGTCTTCACAGTGTTCTTCTATCCGCAACACCTTTGGTATATACAGTAGTATATAAAATATTTGGTGAAGTCTGGATAAATATGTCCAGTATATGTAACTAAGCCTGAAATCTTTATCCGTTTAGAATGATTCAAATTATTAAGCCATATTCATTTTTTTACAGAAGCATTTAGTTGAACAACCCTAACTACTGTAGCACACACACACACACACACACGTCTGAACAGTCATGGGGTCATGAATGAGTCGTATGTCATCAGCTGTGAGTGAGGTCAGACTCGATGACTCACCCTGACCAGGAACTTTGCATTACAGGGAAATGGGGCCTATTATATTTATGCATGAGTGTGTGTGTGAGTGTGTGAGTGTGTTTTCAGCTTCTGGGAAAAAGACAAGGGTTGCTTGACACAGGGGAGTGTGTATTTATTAGACTACAGGGTGTGTGTGTGTGTGTCAGGTGTGTGTGTGTGTGGGGGGGGGGGGGGGGTCAGGACGTTGCTCAGAAATGTGGTCTAGTGCAACTTGGAAAACCAAGATTTGAAATATTTAGGTGTGAACCCTATAAAATCTGCTGTTTTTAAACGATCACATCCATTTGATTTCCTTCTTCTGAAGCTGATTGACATTTGCTCCCTGTAGCATGCGCATTAGCCCGCTAATTAAAAGCCTCTAGAATAAATTGAATGAGATTTTGTGGCAGATACTTCATTTCCTGATTAGTCCTCATGGCAGTGTGGTTCAGCCCTGATGCAGGAAGTCAGGAAGTCATCAGTTGCCCCAGACTTCTGTTTGTATCCCAGTGCTGAAATGTGTTAAAGGGACATGTGCAGTAGTGAGATTTACATTCTATTTAAACAAGCACTTTGAATGTTTCCATTGAAGGTCAAATTTGCACTAAGGTCATAAAACAATCATGTCTGAATCTTGGTAGAAAAGTTACAATGTAAAAAGTGTGATGTCGGATTAATAACAACTGATGCACACATAGACAGACACGTAAACACCACTTCATCTACTGTATCAGTACCAGACTCTGACCTCTCCTCGTCCCTTTTGGCATGTGCGCATTCCAGACATTGTGGTGCTGGCAGTGACATAAATGGGTGTCTGTTGCCTTTCGGCTACTTTTCGGTGCTCTCTTGGTTGGATGGTGAGCTGCTTTTTTCACACATCACATACACCTCAAAGCGTTTCTCCTTCATTGGACACATAAAACATTTACTTTTATGCTACTTGACCTCTCAGCCCACATTGTGTATATGTTGTAGATTTATTTTTTCATTTTTTGGGTTTTATAAAGAAGCTTATGATTAAACACTTTGACTCTTTGCAGTTGAAAAGGATTATTCAGTAATATACTGTACCATAGACGGAAAGGTTCTTTAAAAAGAGTGTAGATCAGTAAGCATTTGTGTGACTGCTGTGTCTTGCACCATGCTTTCCTATCTCAACTGATAAGAAACTCCAAGCTTGGGAAAGAAACTATACTTTTTTTATTTTGTTTGAGCAGAGGAAGCATTGTGATTTTGTATTTAAGATTCTCACTGGTGCCCTTATCTCAAAAATGTGTTGTTTGATGTTTGCAGGATTTATATGACGTTATCACCGTAACCAGCAGATAAACCCATCAGATTTTAGAATCGATCCAAACAGGGTCAAGGTCACAGCAAGGTCAAATGTCTGAAATAGTTTTCTTCAATAGCTTCCTTCCTGTTTGAAGTACATTTTAAAGATAGTATATGAATATGAATAAGTGCCAAGAAGGACTAGGCTTTGTGTCCCTTTTCACATGCTTGAGTTCTGCTTGTTTTTTTTTTTTTTTTTCCAAATGAACCTTGTCCACTCACCCACTTCGACAGGACGTTGGAATAATACTCCTGTATAAAGTTTGACTAGTCCCACCCACTCCTATAGGAGAGATAAGGCCCTATCTCCTCCTATAGAAAGTTTGTCTAATCCCTCCCTCTCCAGTACAAGGTTTTTATTCATAATCCCTTCTATTTCTACAGAAAACTTAACTTAGTCCTTCTTTGCACAAAGGAATTTCCACTATCTCCTGTAGAAAGTTTAACTAATCCCACCCATTCCTATATAACGGTTGGCTAGTCCCACCCACTTCTATAGAAAGTTTTTCTAGCTCCACCCAATTCTATAGAAAGTATGACTAATCCCACCTACTATGAGATAAAGTTTGACTAGCCCTACCCAGTACTATATAAATTTTAACTAATCTCTCCCACTACAGTGGATAATTTGACTATTCCCCCCCACTCTCTGTGTGTAGTTTGACAAATTTCTCCCAGTCCTGCAGGAGAGTTGTTTAATTCCCCCCAATCCAGTGTTAAATTTGATTAATCCCTCCCACTATCTGTGCAAACTTGACTAGCCACTCTGTGAAAAAATTTAGACTAATCCCTCCCTCTCTTTGTGGATAATTTGACTAGCCACTCCCACTATCCTTGGAAAATTGACTAATCTCCCCATTATTCATAGGAAATTTAACTAATCCCCTCACTCTCTGTGGAAAATTTAACTAATCCCTCCCATTGTGGGAAGTTTGACTAATTTTTCTCAGTCCTGCAGGAGGTTTGTTTAATCCTCCCCAATCCAGTGTTATATTTGACTAATCTCTCCCACCATCTGTGGAAATTTTGACTAATCCCTCCCACTCTCTGTGGATAATTTGACTAGCAATTCCCACTGTCTGTGGAAACTTTGACTAAACCCTCCCAATATCCATGGAAAATTGACTAATCCGTCACACTCTCTGTGGAAAATTGACTAATCCCTCACACTCTCTGTGGAAAATTTAACTAATCCCCCCACTCTCTGTGGGAAGTTTGACTAATTTCTCTCAGAAATTCGAGGGAAAATTCCTCTCTGTGGAATTTAATTAATATTGCCAGATTCTTAAGGAATTCTGTCTAAACTAACCTGCCAATGAACTAAACTCGAGTGTGTACAGCGCAGTAGAACCATGCGCACCAGCCAATGAGAGATATTTGCACTCATGTGCAGCAGATGTGTAAGACACCCTGAACCCAGTTCATCATCCATCTGTTTGTGTATTGCAGGACAGTTCAGAACACAATGAAATGACAGTAATATTGCTTCTGTAAGGATTTATTACACGTGGAGTAGACTGGTTGTTAAAAAGAGCAAAAATCTTAGTGCACATCTAGGAACAGATGATTTTTTTCCCCAATAAACTGCTGGTGTCTCGCCCAAAAATATTTCGTCCACATTCTTTATTTCTGTTCTAAATAGTGACAGCTACTGCAAAAGCTTTAAAACAGCAGGACACTTTGAAGAGTAGGTGCAATGTGGAAATATTAGAGTGTACACTAGTGTGATGCAGATAACGGCATCTAGATACGGCATCTACTGCGGATCAGTGGGGGATAGAGTGTAGACAGATAGAGAGAGAGAGAGAACGTGTGAATTGTGTATGTCTGTGTGAGCCTAAGTGAAGACATGTGTGTGCGTTTGTGTACAAGTATGTAGGCCATTATTGTATTTAGATTACATAACAGTCGGGAGCAGAAAGAGGAGAGTGAGAGAGGGATGCAGATCGGAGATAAGAGTCCCCTCCACGCTGTGTGCGTGCGAGTGCGTTTGTGTGTGTGAGGCCAGCAGCCGACAGACAGCTGAGCTTGGCTCGCGGACCTAGCCATGAAAACGGCGCTGTGCCGAAAGTGGGCGCGCGCCGTCCGATCACTCAGGACTCGCCAAGGCTCTGTGAGTTTTATTTTTAGCCTCCCCGCCTCCCTCCTTCCCTCCCTCTCCTTGCCGATCTCACCCTCCCTTTCTTCGTCCCTCCTCCCTCTCCGTCTATCTCGAGCTCCTGATCGGCTCCGCCACAGCTCCTAATGAGATTGGAGCACGGGCGGCCATGGGGAGAGATGAGCGTGGACTGGCTGCCATGGAACTGCTGCGTGTGTTTGCGGAGAGCCACCGGCGGCCGGAGAGTGCGTGTGGAGGTGCGGGCCGAGAGCCGGCCGCTCAGAGACGACTCCATCATCCTCTATGCCCCCAGTCAGGCGCCACCATGCCTGTTCAGACTGGTGGGGGCGTAGAGAGAGAGAGAGAGAGAGAGAAAGAGAGAGAGAGAGAATCGCGTGCTCCATCCTCCGGGGATGATAAAACCCTCCTCAGGCAGCGTCTCCTCCTCTCCCCTCCCCCTCATAGCAAGTTGATTTGTGCGGAAAGTGCTTTTTGATGTGCTAGTCAATGCCGCTCTGGAGTTTGCCACCGAGTGTCTGTAGTGTCGGGTTACGTGTGCATTGGAAAAGTAAAAGAAGGCAAAGAGATTGTTTGTTTAACCGCTGTTAAACTTAGTTGTGTTGTTCTGCATGCAGCTTTTGGTCGTTTGCCGTGTTGGAATGGAAACCGGGCCGCGAGTGAGGGCAGAAATGACTCAAGCATGTGTGTATATTGCGGGGAGTCCTGTGGGAGAGATATATGTGTGTGTGTAGCATGGAGCAGCAGTGATGGTGATGATTCCGGAATACGAAATGAGCCTGACTTTATGCATGCTAGAGTGTGTGTGCATATGTGTATGTGTATGTGTGTGTGGACTCCTGTCGCATAGCGCACAGTCAGATTCTTCCTCTGCTGTGATGCTCTCTATATGTGTGTGTATACGTGTGTGTGTGTAGGATTTGAACTCTGACACTGTAATACTCTGCCTCTGCAGCTCCTGTACTCTGGCTCTGCCATCCATCAGTGTCATGTGTATGTGTGTGTGCGTGTGTACTTTATACGGCGAGTTTGGACTGAAACTGTGCACCGCACTGCTGTGCGCCTCTTTAACGTGACTGTACTCTCACTGCCATTCAGGTGCTGCATTTGTGTAAAGTGATTCCAAGCGCGAGTCTCCATGTTGTGTCTGTATGATCAGTGTATAAAACCGTTCACTCACCGCTCATGCTGAATGTTCGCTCACTGCTCGGCTATGCAGACAGATTTACTTTTTATTACAAATAAGGATGCACTGATAATATCATGGCAGTCATAAATAAATCTTGTCCTGTGTGTACTGTACAGTACCTGTGTGTGCTGATGCAGATGTTGATGCAGATGCAGGCAAAGATTTGCCAAGCAGTATAGTGAAGAAGGGTATACACTGAGATCAGGATCATTCCTTATAGAGTATGTGTGGCCTTTTGGTTATTATGTTGGTTATTGGGCATTCACTTGTTGTGGTCACTTTAATAGGAACACCTGTACCTGTTGTAGTCCATCCGTCTCAAGGTTTGGTTTGTTGTGCATTCTGAGATGCTTTGAACCTTTCTTAACAACTTATCACATATATAATTCTCACTCACTGGAAAAATCCTTAAATCAACCGATCTACAACCATCAGTCATGCCATGGTTAAAGTTTGTGGTTTTCAATTCTGATGTTGGATGTGAGCATTGTCTGCTATCTGAAGTTCTTCATGTATGCCTGCATATTCTTTCACATTGCGCTCCATAAACAGGCAGGTGTTTATTCCATTCTTTTAGGAAGCATAGGGACAAGATCGAACATACTGTAGCAAGATGGAAATTAAAGGCGTGAAGTTATCTCTCATATCAGCATGTTTAGCAGTTTATGCTCGTGACTTTGTAATAGTCAGAGTTTTGTGCCACATGAAAATGAAAGGATGGACAGCGTCGTCCTTTATGGTTCCTCATCAACAAACTGTACTAGACATAACAGGACCGTGCTTTGTGGACCAGATTAAATGTAACCATAAATGGATGAAAAATACAATGAGTTGATTCTTAAATAAAATTTCTAGTCATTTGTATTTTTTTTTTTTATGTAAGAGAAATAAAACACTCATTGTCATTGAAAAAAACAAAAAACACCCTATATTACACCACCACATTGTGGATTACACTGATCAGACATAACATTTTGACCACTGACAGGTGATATGAATAATTTTGATTTTATTATCTATTAGGCAGCAAGCGAAGATTGTTTCTGTGAAGTTGATTTTCTGGAAGCAGAAAAAATGGGCAAGCGTAAGAATTTGAGTGACTTTGACAAGGGACAAATTTTGATAGCCAGACGACTGGGTTGGAGCAACTCCAAAACTTCCATGTTCCCGGTATGTTGTGGTCAAAAGTGGTTTAAAAAAGGAAAAACGGTTAACCAGGAGGGCCATGAGTCGCCGAGGCTCAGTAATGCATGTGGGGAGTGATGGCTGGCACGTGTAGTTAGATCAAATGACTGGTTCTAAGGCGATAGTGCATGACATTCTGTTGTTTATGGGGCTGCGTAGTCACATTTTATCGCATCAGCATCCATGTACAGTACAGTTACGCTGTAATCTCTTATCAGGACGATCTCAATCACAGTGAAAAATATTGTCAGTGTTAACGAAGCTACTGAATTAATGTCATTACGAAACACAGGTGAATGAAGTGAAAAGTTCATAAACGTGAAATTTATTGACGATGTCTCAGGTAGGAAATTGAGCTCATGTATTTACTTTTTAAATGCTTTGTTTTTTTATGGCTGATGTACTGTATGACGTCCTGCAATGACAAGTATGGCAAAAATTGCCACGAGTAATAATTGTTCCGTATAACGAAAACAACTGAATAATTTTCCATTGGAAATATGAAATTGTTCTTTTCCAGGATGTGAAAGGTATAACAAATATTAGGAATGACCCTGATCTTAGTAAATCCTGTATATATTGGCTGGTATGTTGCAGTATATTGCACTGCATTTCCATTGCGCAAGAGCAGGGAAGCAGGTGTTTCCAGCCCTGATTCCCTCATGTGGAAGGTGAATTTTTAGCTTTCCCAGCTGTATATACTGTATGTGTGTGTGTTTTGTAGCCTTTTTTCATGGCCTTACACTAGCCTTGACATGTTATTTATGTGATGCTTGCTGAGAGATCCATGTTTACTGCTTGATCAGCATCAACACCCGCATGCTCTCACTCTTCCTTCAGTCTCACAGCTTTTCCACTAACGCTGACAAAGAGCTGCTCTGGTTGTACATCAGGTGTGTGGTGTGTTAGCTATGACTAGACATATGGGTGATAGCAGCTGTAATGGGTGTGTGTATGAGTGGGCGTGAGCGTTTCAGGTTTCTAGGTAGCTTGCTATGAACAGTTTGATAGGAAAAATGACAACAATGTTGAGATTTTATTATTATTATTATTTTTTTCAAATGAAGACTTGCAAGAAGTATTGCAGCCTGATAGAGAGAATTTTGTGCATGAAATCTTTGAGACACAAGGGGGTAAAAAAAAAAAGTGCCAGATATTTTGTCAAAATTGTTTAGGTTATATAAGTGTGAATTTTGTGTTATTTTGCAAAACGCTATAACTACATCTCCCATAGTTTTGTCACAGTACATACAATATATATATACATACTGTATATACTGTATATATTCACGCTGCCTGGCCATTCAGTCACCTTTAGCTTTCATTACAGCAGTACAGGTGGTCAGTCCATGTGTGAAAATGATTCCTTAGGCTCCCAGAATCACTCTTTCACAATTTTAGACCTAGAATGTGGCTGTACTATCAGGAAGGAAAACTCCTGATAACCTGGTCATTCAGTACATTCAGGTCATCAGCTGATTTCATTTTATTACCACATAATGTAGTAAGCCTAAACCTGACTGACTGAAACAACCTCAGATCATAATACTGCCTCCAGAGGCTTGTACTTGTAGTGAGAACTTTGCATGATGGGTGCATCGCTTCATGCGCTTCCCTTCTCACCCTGACACACGCATCGCTCTGGAATAGGGTCAATCTGAACTCATCAGGCCTTTTTTAATCGCTTTTTTTCTGATTACACTTTCATTAAGCGGTTTTCTTATGGCCGCACAGCTGTTTAGTCCCAATCCTGTGAGTTCTCTTCACATTGTGTATGTTGCATATGGAACTGCTCTTACTTTCACTATTTTTTGCCATGTAACTTCGCCAAGCGTTTAAGCGATCTCCATGCACGATTTTTACATTCCGATCACATTTCTTCAGCACCATCCTTCTCAGCCCAGTTCCAGTCATTTAAAATGTCCTTAGTTGTTTCCTTTGCTTGTTGCAGCCCAATAATGTGTTCCTTCGGACTGTGATTCAAGTATGTATTTTAGTATCAGTAATATGTTGGCTAAGTTTAAATAAAACTAAGGTTTTAAAGGTGAAATATACACAATACAATTTCACTAAAAACACAAGAACTTAGGACACAATAAAGGACAGCATCCTAGGATGAAATAAAGAAAACAGATTGTTGTAATATAATATGAATGCAATCAGTATAAACATTACATGCTGCTTTGCATCCATATTACAGGTCATACAGTATTTTGTACTAATACAATACAGTGTTTAGCAGCCAAATCAACAGAGAAAAAAAATTGCAGATAGTGTGGAGTAGAATGGTTTTTCAGTTTTGTGTGCTGGTGTCAGTCCAGTCCTTGGATGTTGTGGAGTCTGATGGATTGTGGAAATAAACTGTTACACAGTCTGACAGTGTGGACTGAATGTTTCGGTTGCCAGATGGCAGGAAAATATTATCATAATGTGCACCTTGGCACTTTGTTGCACCAAACTAGTGTAAGTGATGGCACGAGCAAGAGGAAAAAGAGAAGTGTTGATTTAGAGGTGGAACTGAAGGTTACGCAACAGTTTTCCACATTTTTGTTAGTTTTGTTGTCGGTAGGTATACACTGATCAGCCAATATACAGTATTACAACAAACATCATTATGCCCAGTATTGTGTAGGTTCCCCTTGTGCCACCTGGGCAGCTCTGGCCCCTTGTGGTATGACTCCACAAGACCTCTGAGGGGTATACTGTGGTCTCTGGCACTAGGACATTGGCAGCTGATCTTGTGGATGAGACGATTTTGTCCAGAGCATCCCATGTGTGCTAGATCAGATCTGGGGAGTTTTAGACCCAGCCAGCGGCCATGAGGTCTTTGCCTGCCGGGTAGAGTGCGTAGCAGGCTGTGATGCACTGGGCGTTCTGGGTCCTTTCTGTCATGGTCAGCATTGCCTCCTTTCATGGGATCAGACAAGACAGAGTAACTTTTGGTCGCCACACTCAGAAATGAGCCTTGAGTACCCATGATCCTGTCACCGGTTTACTAAAATATACAATTGATAATCAGCGTTAATGTGTTAATGTTCTGTGATATTTATGTTGTGGCTGATTTGTGTACAGTATAATGTGGTGTTACACACAACACCAAAATTACATATGTCCTATTTCACAGAACGTATCATATGCACTTAGCGACACATACCTGTAGTTCATAAATGCTGGGGTAAGTGTTAATATAATTTTTCCTGTTTTTATGCCGTTCTCCAATAATCTATTCAACACATGTACAAGTCAGAGTCCTGACCTTATTCTGATTACTTTCCTTAAGTAAGAACTGAGAGCTGCGCTCTATAGCATAAATATCTCATGCATAGTTGAGTAATAAAAGAATATTACATATATAGGCTTGGCCCTTTTAATACACAACTAAGCATCCCATATTAATGCTTAATTATGCAATAATTTATACTTAAGTATTCACTCTGAGAGTGAGTGTGTTTTAGGAATGGAATCCCAAATCTGAAGTTTATCATCTAAAACTTGGCAAAGTTTTATTTTATTATTTATTAATTCCCACAGGGTTTCCGTCTAGTACATTGTGTTAATCCGGTGTATTCTTGCTGCGCTTAAAAGGAGGGGGCTTATTACATAACCAGTTGTGTCACATGCTCAGTTCTGAGAAAACGTTTGAGTTTGTTCATTCCAGATAATGATTAGCTAGGATATATATGAAAATCTATACTGTACATGTTTGTTTAAAGATTATTTACTGTATAACTTTTATTTATTTCTTCTGAATCAAAGGTTGGATGTAAGACGATTGGTCGCTTAAGGGAATTGTGGAATGTGGATGATGGTCTGATAGAGTGGTTGAGAGATTATGGAATATTGGTGTTGGGGTGATGTTTGGTGGAATTACGGGTGTGATGATGCTTAATGCTTTAATTGAATTTGAGGAAGTTCAGAGACGATGTCTGTGGAGTTTGAGGAAGTTTTAAGATGATATATCTGGAGTTTGAGGAAGTTCAGAGACAATGTCTGTGGAGTATTTAGATTAAGAGACTAATTTATACACATATCTCAAAAACTCCTGAAATTCAGTATAATGTTGATATTGAAAGACATTTTTTAGTGTCATGACCATACTAGTGGTCTGATTGCAGGTTTAAACGCAGGTTTAGAGATCATGTTTGGAGGTGTTACTATGATTCTGGAGATTGAGATGGTTGTGTTTTTGGGATGTTAGTTTGATTGTAGAGTTTGAGATGGTCATGTTTTGGGGTGGTACAGTACAGTGCATGAAACAATTTGGGGTTTTACAGGGTCAAATCGACCCAGAAGTCTGACTGCTTATCTGGGGACATTCACACCCTCAAGCCGTGTATACAGTGTGTGTGTTTTGTGTGTATGAATAGTTTTTGATTTGAGGACTGTAGTTTTGTCCACAGAGGACACAAGGGCAGCAGTACAGTCAAATGAGTTCACATGGAATCATTGTAGAGTGTCCCCTCTCTCTCTCTCTCTCTCTCTCTCTCTCTCTATCTCTCTTTCTCTCTGTACCACATTGATCCCATTAAAAACATAAAAATGTCCATAAACTATTTGTAAAACAAGGAGACAGCAGGACCATCCATCCGACTGTACTGCTACCAATAGTACATCACTTTTCCTTTCATCTGCACTGCTTTGTTTAATATAATGTAGTAAAATATTTAACAAGTGCTCTGTTTGAGTAATATCGAATTATTTCTATGTAAAGAAGAATTCATAAGTTCACATGAATAGGAAAATGCAGGATTTTGTTGTTTTTGTCATTTCAATCTCATTTCAATATTTGATTCACAGGAAAACCATAACTAGGAAGTGAAAGTACAGTGCTAATATGAGCGTAGTAAAAATGACTGCTTGGTACAGTATATCATATAATAATCACATCCTTGTTACACATACGGCCTAAACTGAGAGGACAAATCGATCACTCTGGTAGTGTTTGAAGGTTATCTCATCTGCCTTTGTCTTTGCTCAATAAATCTACATTCTGATACCAAACTTGGGTGTTTGGTTCTGGGGCCTTTCCCGTGGATTGTGTCTTATGTTATTCTATAGGCTTGTTAACCCGTGTCTACTAGTATCTGCCAGTTATTATGGAGGAATTATAACAGGAAATAATTGAACAGTGAAATGTTTGATAACTTTTTATATTGATATTTTATATAGATATAGATATAGATATGGTTGTTGTTCCTATGTGACACCCAGTATAGGTGTAAATATTGTTCAAATTAGAGTTCTATAAGATACGTAAGATGGAGCTTATATCCTGCGCTGGTAAAAGTAAACAGGATAAAGGAATGAAGAAGGAACTATTTAGATCCATTATGTGGCATTTGGGGTTTCAGATTTGTTTAGATGTTTTTTTCATGTATCTATAATATGATAATACTAGTTCTAAAAAATACTAGAGTAGTTGGACAAAACACTAAAAAAAAATTTATCTGTATGATATTTCTTGCAAAATCAGTTACTAAAGCAAAACTTTGTAACAATGTCACAATGAGACCAAAGCAGCTGGTTCAGCTTAATGCACCTACACCTTATGTGCTGTCACTCATGTATTCACAACCATAATATTCAAATAATATTCAGTTTGATAAACTATTTAGGTGATATTAATAGTCTAATGTTTTTCCACAGACCTCAGGAATGGAGGAGACGGTGTGGGAGCAGTACACTGTGACTCTACAGCGGGTATGTCCTTACGTCCATTCGGTTATCTAAGCCTCACCATGCTTTATTTTTGTATATTTTGTCTACTCCGTTTCCTCAGTTGTAAATCTCTTATCAGTTTACATGTCATGCAGACATGGTGAGAGTTTCTGCTTTCCTCTTCCTGGCTGTCTCAGAGATTCAGCTCCATTAGTGCGTCCTCGCACCACACAGGAAAAGCTCCTCTCATCTTCAGCATGAGAAATCACCCAGCTGGCCAATAGCTTTTCCAAACACATATGTACACACACGCATACATACACACACACTCACACAGACACATGCAAATACATCCATTTCCTGGCAGACTATTTCCTGCTATCTTCATGTATAGTATATAGAGGAAGTGGTTAAGCGTGTTGGCATGTTCAGTGGGTGTGCCCCATCATCAAGAGGGATGTTGTTCTAGGTTAGGGACATGACGACCAGTTCATTCGGGAGGAAGCAGTCGCAGGATGCAGTTTGACATTGGTGAGGTTCGGACCGAGCAGGAAGCTGGCAGAGTTCACAGCGATTTCCCACAGCAGCTTTTAAAACCCCTATTTATCTGACCAATCAATAGTCTACACTTACCATGGTGTTGCTGGACTGCCAGGTTCTACTCCTCTAAGACCAACTTTACATTGCTCTCATTTTATTGACCAATGAAAAATTTGTCTCCTTCCATACTGTGAACACATACAGTACATAAATGCCTTGATCAAGGACATGATGGAGGAACAATCCATGCTTTGTAACCAGCAGCCTACTAATCGGGCCTACGTTTCGACTGGAGTTTGTAGTTTAGTTAAATAGATTCAACACATCTACTAAATTTCACCATTCATTCATCTTCAGTATCCAGATTTTTTTGTTTTTTGTGTATTTTTCCTTGATTTTCTCCCTAATTTAGTCATGTCCAATTCCTCCACGTCACTAGGGGGCTCCCACATTAAGGCTACTACTACCACTCAGTCGGAAGGGCCGAAGACTATCACATGTTTTTTCCGAACCATGTGACGCCAGTTAACCGCATCTTTTTGAACTTCTCGCTCAAGCACCATTGGAAATAGTGTAACACACTCGGAGGACAGCGCTATCCGCTTCTTCCTCTTGCGTGAGCTCTCAGACGCCCTTGATTGGCTGTAGCGCCCTGATTAATATGGAGCACTAAGTACCTTTCATCCCTCCCATCTGAGAGAGTTTGGCCAATCAGCTCCCTCTAGACATCAGGCTGCGAGAGGTTACAGCATCATCCGGGAAACTAACTCCCGATCTCCGGATGATAGGGCGAGCACTTTACCACTGCGCCACTCAGAGGCCAGTAACCAGCGTTGTGTTGCATCAGATTAGGCTAGGACCTGGGCTCAAGGTGGGGCAATACTCTGGATGAAATTCCAGTCCATTGCAGGAGCGCTTCTTACATCTATACCCTCATTCACATTTGGGAAAAAATAGAACCTTTTTTGGGAGGTGGGTGGAAACTTGCAAAGAGACATGCCAACAACATGCAGAATGCGAACAGGAGAACATTAGAGACCCTAGAAGGGTGAGGTGGAGACACTTGCTGTCCCAGCATGCTGCCCGTAATCAAATCACGGGTTCTACTGTAAGGAAACTGCCAAACGGTACTAGACCATGACTCTCCAGGAGAAGAGTGGTGTATGTACAGTAAGCCTGAAAGGTATAAATTGTGCAATTTTTAACCCATAAGAGCCCAGACCCATTTCTCCTTTAAGGGACATTATGAACGATAATAGACAACATTTTAAAGGGTGTGACATGGCATTTTCCCCTGACAATTTTAAGGGTTAAAAGCCCTATGTGACATATGTTTTCTTATTTCTTTTTTCGTTCAAGAACCACAGAACAGGTAAATATAAAATATAAATCATTATATTTGTTAAATGGGATGAAACTTATTCAGTAACAAAAAAAAACAAGCTTTTAAAAATTAGCTTAGGGTCTCCATGAGTTAATGTCGAGGGTAAAGCTGAATAAGGTACTTTCCTGAACATTCAAACTGTTTGTGATGCCTGTGTCACTGTGGGCTCTTATGGGCTACAGACGTTACCTGGTTTGAAACTCAAATTTCAAAGCAATAAAATCCCAGTGTTCTCTTCAACATCATACCACCAAAACATTTCTAGCATTTTTTTTTCCTTGAGCAAATATTTTGTTCCTGGCTGCTTAAATACGAGGAAAACTTTAATTCAAAATCCCTAACCTCATATTTACCCACTGGCCTATTGTACACAAGAGCATTGAATTGTCTAGCTAAAAGGTCTACCACGGTTGTACTATTTAACATTCTCCAAATCTCCCGGTCATGTTCTCGGTGACCTAATTAAGCTTGCAGAGATAAGTTTGGGTCTGGCTGAGACTAATAGACAGTCATTATGCTGTATTTTCCAGTGTACAGCTCTAAAATTATACCACAATTAGCTTGCTGTAGGCAAAGAGGCTGTTTGTTAGAAGCAAGGCAGTGATTGAAGGCAGACCAGAGCTGGGTTTTGTATCAATGCCACCTTGCAGTGGGTTTAAACAGGAGATTAATGCAGCCGATGTGTCCAGATATCGCGTAAAGCACAAATCTTGTCCGCTTGACCATCACGCTGCCTAACTGCCCCACCATTTCTGTTTATTAGAATTGTAATGTCTTCCTTTTCTTCCCGTCTTAATATCTGTGATCTAGCACTTGATCGGTGGAAGGGACATTAGGAGAGCTTTAAACCTGAGAGCAATTTTCTTCTCCTCATATTTCCTCTCTGTCTCTCAGGACTCCAAGATGGGGTTTGGAATTGCTGTGTCTGGTGGCAGAGACAATCCCAACGTAGACAGCGGTGAGACGTCCATCATCGTGTCCGATGTCCTGCAGGGAGGCCCGGCTGATGGCTTACTGTTGTACGTCTCCTTCTCGCTCGTTCTTTTCTCACACATTAGTAACATTAGTCTTACCTCTTAGACCTTCGCCTTTTAGACTCCCGCTTGGTATCTTCTGTTTGCTTTGAAATAATTTGATTGCATGTCTTTGTGCTGTTTGGCAGTGAAAATGACCGGGTTATACAGGTCAACACCATTCCCATGGATAACGTGTCTCATTCCTTTGCTGTGCAGCAACTACGAAAATGTGGAAAAGTGGCTAAAATAGTGAGTTCACTTCTAAGAAACTTGGCTTCTAAGAAACTTCTAACCTTCGTATTGTTTGAAAGTGTTTTATATTGAATTATCTTCTATGGTTTCTTACAGACAGTGAAAAGGCCTCGCAAAGTTGCCGTACTCAAGCGCCCCCCTTCCCCAGACAGGGACAGCCGGGACTACAACCTACAGTCCAGCTATTACCCGGAAGACAACCGCAGCACACACAGTGACCCAGATTTGGATTATTCCAGGGGTAATGGTGGACTGGGCTACCCTCGTGGACCAGAGCGTCAGCGTGGCACTTTGGAGCAGGAGTACCGCAGCCGGGGCCGCAGCACAGATAGATCACCCAGCCCAGATAGGACCTACCACAGGGACGGGAGCCGGGGACGGAGCTTGGACCGCAGCGTCAGCCCTGAACCACGCTACCATGGGCAGCAGGGCCGTGGCCACGGGACTGGTTACAGAGGAGGGGGAAGTCCTGTTCCAGGATATGACACGAAGATGATAAGGAGTTACAGCAGAGATCGGTTGCAGGAGGACTCTCCATCACCTAGTAGGGGGCGTGGGAAAGATCAAAGCTACCACGAGCCGCTGGATCCTCCAGTCAGTGTCCTGCTTGTGAAAAACAGGCCCAGTGAGGGTGAGACTTTACCTTAATATTTAACTTGGTTCTAGTCTTGGAGTCCTGTGAGTGGCAGCTAATTAGCTAAGGATGTGAATTATGACTATAATGAAAGTAGTCTTCTTTTTATCAGGCTTCTAGTGGCAGTTTGGCGTTTGATGCTCCTAAGATTTAGCAGGAGCTAATCTTCAGACTTTTTGTATGCTGGATCAGGTGTGTTTTAGCAGTGGAAGTGCTGAGCTATGCAGTCATATGGCCCTAGGGAACTGGGTCTTTTATTTATGAGGAACAGTTTCAAGGAATAGGTTTGCAAAGGTGGTTATTACGCAAGTACTCGCTCTGGTGTCCCACGCATCTGGGTAGTGATTTTTATCTCAGCTGGAAATGAGGATATTTTAATCTGATTTATTTTTGGCTGAGCGATTGGCAAGAGGAGATCTCATCTTATGATTCTGCTTATAACGCCTGTCTCCTTTCATCTTTTCATCAGTGGTTCACAGCATGTAGTCTGAGCCACTGGCCAGATACTCAGCAGTACTCCAACTCATTATGGCTGTAGAAACGGCTACTGATTTTTTCAACCCTTCCATGTACATGGACTCTAAAAGAATACAATTCCTAACATTTTGTTATGGGTTTATTGAGGCGGGACAGTCAGTAAGTGCATTTTGGCTTGATTTGGTCCCCGGATGTCTGCTGGACTGTGATGGCTCTTGCCTCAGGGTGTGCTGTGTTGTAGTCATGTCAAGTCCTTAATGAGGTTGAGGTCAGTGTGAACCAAACCATGAGTCACTGAATTTTTAGTCTTTCTTTACAGAGTATGGTCTTCGGTTGGGCAGCCAGATTTTCATTAAAGAGATGACCAGCACTGGACTGGCTGCCAGAGATGGGAACCTCCAGGAGGGTGACATCATCCTCAAGGTATAGTACCTATTAGACCTGTAGAGATAGTTTTCTGTCTTCACATCGTTCTTGGTGCAGTTCTTTGCGCATGTAAAAAAAAATAAAAAAAAAAACAGGTCACTTTTATAATAAATAATAAATAAATCAGTGGTTATTGTCTGAAAACACATGATTAATGTAATATTTTGAAGACAAAACTCCATAAACCATGCACTATATACTGTAGGGACATTCACATTACAGTTTTCATTGATAGAGTACTTTATTAATCTCAAAGAGACTATATTTATTTACTACATGAATTTTGATCTGATCATTCTCATTCCAGACTTTTTGGCTATGTATCCAATCTAGGGACACTCCCAAATGTGGATGAGGTCTTAGACCGTGTTTGTGAGCACACATTACTGAAATAAATCATATCTGTATCTAAGGTGAAAAATGTCACTTCAACCTGCTAATGTGAATGTAGTCTATAATAATCAATAGATATGATCCAAGTGTTGCTCTCTATGTAAAATCTGTAACAAGAGATATAAAGTATGACCTGATTGGGTAAATATTGATTGGCACAAGAGAACTATACACATATATAGATGAAATTACACCTGTTAAGTTATCTGGGAATATGAAGTTTATACACACACACACACACACACACACACACAGGTCAGTCACAAGAGAAATTCTCCCGCCTTATATTGTGTTGGCCCTTCTTGCTTCAACAAAACAACACTGACCCTCCATAGAACCTCTGAAGGTCTGCTGTGGTATTTGGCGCAAAGCTGTTAACAGCAGATCCTTTAAGCCCTATAACTCGCATGGTGGGTGAGGCGGATCAGATTTGTTAGTCTAGCACATCACACAGATGCTTGATCAGAATGAGATCTGGGAAATCTGGAGGCCATGTCAACATATTGAGCTCTTTGTCATGTTCTTCAAACAAACCTAAACATTTTTGCAGTGCAGCAGTGAAAGTGGTTACTGCCATCAGGGAATATTTGGTCTCCAACACTTCAAGGTGTTTTGTGTCAAAGTAAAACACTCACGTTCATGCCAGAGCCCAGGTTTGTTTTTTAGCAAACATTGCCAAGAGCGTCAAACCATCTTCTCCAATAATGCATCATGGAGCCATCTATTGTTTAACTAGGTGAGGCACAGGAAACCACATGATGTAAAAGAAAATGTGGTCCATCAAACCAGGTCAAGCACTTCCATTGGAGACAGGACAGCATGGGTCCCTTGACCGGTCTGTGGCTATACAGCTTGATACTCAACAAACTGCGATGTGCTGTGTGTTGACACCGTTCTATTGGAAGCGTCATTAACCTTTTCAGTCATTTGAGCTACAGTACAGTATCTTTTCCCTCCCTGCATGCATTAATGAGCCCATCTCCGGTTTTCCTTCTTTTGACGACTGCAAACCGGGAAAATCCCACAAGAGTTGCAGTTTTGAAGAGACCCAGTCATCTATTCATCACAATTTGGCTCTTGTCAAAGACCATTTTTTCAGCTTCCAGATATAAATGATCATCGGATATGAATAATCACTTACTGACTCAGTTTAATGAATCACAGTGTTTCCTTTAAATCGTTGGTAATATCGGTTAGTTTTCTTTAATTTGGGTCTATTATAGATTTTATAGATTTCTTAAATCTCTTGTAAAAACAATGTACAGTCTGAAGCTCTTCAGCAAATAGGAATATTTATTTAACTAGTTTCTTTGAACAGATTAACGGGACGGTGACAGAGAATCTGTCTCTGAGTGATGCGGGGAAGCTGATCGAGAAGTCTCGGGGGAAATTGCAGCTGGTGGTGCAGAGGGACCACAGGCAGATCCTGGTGCGCATCCCAGCCCTGGCAGACAGCGACTCCGAGCCTGACGGTAAGTCGAGCCTAAAGCTGAGCATTGATTGATGTGATCCATTTGGCACTAGCTTATACTGGACCAGCGTTCTCAGTAGCCCATGAATACAGCTTCATAAGCATAATTATAATAAACTTTTATTCATTTAGCCCATTTAATACATGGAATAGAGCTATAATGTTCAAAGATGTCCGCACAATGGAATTACAAGCATTCAATGTGATTTAATTCCAAGTGCCATGATTTGAATATGAAATCGTAGTATACTGAAAAATATATGTTAGCGTGACAATATTTTGAATATGGACAAATTTTATTTGTATGAACCAAATCGTGGATTTTTCAGCCCGTTTTTTTAAATGCCTTTACTTGTTTAAAGCTTGGTACACTTCTATATGGCACTTTTATTTATTTATTTATTTTTGGGTCAAAATTTGATTAAGGACGTCTGTGTATCGTTTTTATACAGAATATATAAAGAGAGAATCAAGGTGCGGTCTTTTTTTCCTCACCACTATAAAATACTCTGTCAAAGAACAGTTAAGCACAGCATTCAAAGCTCCAGGGTCTGATTATATCACAGCACTAATGCTAATTCTAATCGGTCCATGCCTTTGATATTCTAATAAGTATGTTTAAATAAATTTAAATCAGCATTCTTAGCCTGAGAATGTTTGATCTGTTCAGCCTGCTGCATCATGATTCAATATACAAAAAAGGCATCAGGTTAATTAGATCAGGGAAATATCATGTGTTCATGTTATACGCTCTGTATTTAATATTTCCTGAAACAAACGACTTCGACATGTGTGTGTTCTCCATATCGTTCCATCTGTTTTATGGTTCTCGTTATGATTTGCTTTATGATTCTTGGACCCCCTGAGCAGGTTGATAGCCAGAGAGCTGCACTGATGTGAGAATGTATGGGGTTTTACAAGAGCAATCCTATATCTGTTCTTTTTATTTTACAGATAATATGTCATACTTTTAGCAGAAGGACGTCAGAGACACTGCAGCACACACACTGTCTGGTTGCTATTAATCTTTATTATTGACTGTGCCTTAACCGAACTGTAAAGCCTTCAAGCTCACACAGTTAATATATTTGTGAAACTTTTACATTTGTGCACGTACATTAATATTATTATTATTATTTTTTTTGTTGTTGCTAACTTCAGCTTTTAATATCCATTGTAATCAATAAAGTATTTTATTCATTGTTAATTCTGTGTGGAGACTTTTTTTATTATCATTTTGGTTTATAAAAGCCAACAGGGGAGTATTCTGTTTTATTTATTATTATTATTATTATTATTATTATAATTATTATTATTATTTCTTTTTCATTTTTTTTTTGTAATGTTATTACTCCTGTAATTATTATCAGCACAGGTAATAAGCACACTCTCATGGTCAAGCCACACTGCGTGTTTACAGTGCTGTTTACGCCAATGCAACATCCAAGCTACGTGTTACTTTTTGGGGCCAGGTAAAGCTTTAGGGCTTCCTTAGAATCTCTTGGATTTTCAGTAGTGTTGGACGTCTGATAAGTAGAACGGAACAGAGGTCATGTGACCAATATAGCATACGGTAGATTAAATATGTAAAGTTTACAGTTTGGTTAAGATGGCTCGGGCTATTTTCTGCGTGTTCTAAAATTGACTTTGTATGAGGATTTCAGGCAGGTTTTAACCCCTGACCTTTGCCAGACGACTTCCAGCAGAGGTGACGTGTGTGTGTGTGTGTGTGTACTTGTTGTAAACCTCTCAGTATGTAATCCCTAATTACCAGGCTACATGATTGGATTAATCATCTCCTCTCTCTCTCTCTCTCTCTCTCTCTCTCTCTCTCTATGCGTGCGTGTGCGTGCATGTTTTCTATCTGCTTTGGTGTCCTGCAGTTTCTGTTTTTGAATTTTTATGAATTATCGTTGAGTGTGTATGCCTGTGGTGTGTGTGTGTGTGTGTGTGTGTGTGTGTGTGTGTGTGTGTGTGTGTGTGTGTGTGTGTGTGTGTGTGTGTGTGTGTAAAGGATATGTACATGTTTATACACACAGTAGTGGTGTAAGGATGTAAAGAGCCAGACATGACAGAAGAGATGGTTTTGTTTTGGACTGACTGTCCTGCTCTCTCTCACTGTGTTTTGTTCTGTTCTTGCGTGAGCTAAAAGCTGTAATTACGTTTCCACCCGACAAATGGGTGAAATGTAAAGATTTATAAATCGTTGATTAAAAAACTCGTTCTCTCTCATATAGGCATTCTTGTTTTGCAGCTTAATGCCACGACGACACTGAAACTGTTATTAAGTGAAACTGTTTACAGTAGGGATGCACCGCTCCTATTTTTTCTTTTTCCGTTTTTTTTCCCCCCCTGATGGTGACGTGTCAGTTTTACTAGGTAAATATGGGAATATGGTGTGGTTAGAGGTCAAACATTTGAACTGGGTTTATGTTTGTTTATGCCAACGATAGCTTTAAGCATACCAAACGATAACTTTTAACAGAAACCTGGATCTAGATTTAGATTCCTAATGAGCAAACCAGTGGCAAGAGGAAGAAACCTTAAGAGGAACCGTGCATCCCATTCAGGGTTAGTTCTCTAGAAGAGGCATCTCTTCAGGTCTGGTCTAGTACTGGAAGTGTGTTAAAAGGATGTACAGGAAGTCTACAGTATCCATATGATCCAGTCCACTGAGGATCTCCGTTCATGGCATAAAATCAATCAGTGTATCATCTTGGAAAATTTCAAGGCTGACATTTTAGTGCAATATCTACAGTATGTTCACACTCGGTATCAGAGCGGTGCATCCCCGAAGTCACAAATTAATCACTGCTACTAGTGGACACCTTATTTCTATTTCTGTATTTTCTTATTTAGTGCTCCACTTAGGCCTGCACATGCTCTTGGCTGGTATCTTTGGCTGTGTATGTGTGTGTGTGTGTCTTGTGCCAAGTAACAGAGTGTGTTTTAGGCACGCTGCACTGGCCACCACTGGCACTGTGACGAGCTGAAGCACCGGACATGCTCTTAGGTTCACCAGCAGCACCCAGCCACACAGTAACTTCCTCCCTTTCTCTCTATCTCTGTCTCTTACCCTCCTCTATCATCTGATAAGTGTCCTCGTCCTTCTGTGTGTCATGCAATCATTCTTACCTTGCTTGTTGTCTTTATCGATCGAAGCTCATACGTAACTCCTCTGGTGCAAGTATCCGCTTCATATCGGTGCTGTTTGTTAACCCGTCTCTAATTAACAGGAGTTTTTTACTTTTTGTTTTTATTTCTGAACTACCCTGGAAAAAGTAGAGCTGGACAGTATGATATTGTTTTCTGTGGTGATTGCCTGGAACAAAATAGCTCTGCTGTCCAAGACAGTTCAGCGTATACGTCTGTGTCTCTCGCACATCTCCTCGCAGGGGTAACGGGTGTCCTGTTTCATCAGACCTGCCTATCTTACACACACTTCTCTCTCTTTCTGTCTCTCAAACATACACACACTTTCTCTGTTCTGCCTCTTTGTAACTCATTTAAGGTGACAACAACAAAAAAACGTTACAGCCATTATCCCCCCTTTTTTTTTTTTTTTTTTGGATTATTCTTACCCCAAAACATCACCAGTGGCAATGGATGTGCTGGCGAAGCTGCCGTCCTGGTTCCTCATCCTCCAGTGTGTTATGACGAGGCAGATCTTGACACATTAACACAAAGTAAATAACTCTAAAAGCTGTGTGTGGGAGCGGGACCGCTAAACTCTCTCTCTCTCTCTCTCTCTCTCTGGGGGCCGTCTGGTGGAGGGATTTAAAAGGCTAGCATTTATACAGTAAGAAGGAATCTCACTCTCTTGTCTGCGTTTGATTTCAGATATGTCCGAAATGGAATCATACCGATCGTATTCACCACAAGATGACCAAAAGTCGCGGCAGTCAGACATTTCTTCCCATTCTTCCAACGATCTGCCACGTGAGAGTGCCAGGTACAGTATGGTCAATGCTGAGATCCATAATTTACTATTACAAAACTAACAAATTATAACTCACCCAAGCTATGAAATAAGTAGAATCCCCGTTACAGGATCGCTTTTTCCCCTCCTGTGCAGTGTAAACTGGCGTGTTCATCAGGAGGTTTCAGGAACGCAAGAGTTTGGAACTATACAGGGAAAAAAGTTTAGTAGAGTTCTACATCGAATCCATTACTTGATTTAATATTTCGTAACGTAGTGGTTAGCACTGTGGCCTCACACCTCTGCGGTCAGGTTAATTTTTGACGGTTCGATTCCTGTCTTGGGACTTTCTGAGGTCAGGATTTTTCAGTGATTAAGGCAGTGGACTAGTTCACTTTTAGTTGCCACTGTTAGGCCCTTAAGCACGGCCCTTAACCCTCAGCTGCACAATGAGATCAAATGTAAGTCACTCTTACATTAAGGTCTGCCAAATCCCATAAATGTAAATGTGTGCGTGGAGTTTGTAGATGTTCTCCTTGTGCTTGGTGGCTTTCCTCCGACAATCCAAAAACATGCAAGCTGATCGTCATTTCCAAATTGTTCATGTGCTCTGCAATGAATTGCCACCTTGTCCAGGGTGTACCCCACCTCGTGCCCTGGGTCCTCTAGGATAGGCTTCAGGTCTCCTGCAACCCTGTACAGGATAAGCTGTACAAAAAAAAATGAGTGAGTGAGTGAGTGAGTGTTTTTATTATATAACTGCGATTGAGGCGTAGGATATTATATGATATAGGATATATATTCTAAAGTTAGTTATGACCGAGTAATCTGATTAGACAAGAGGCGTTCCGCGAGTGGTGATAGACGGTAACAGCATTGGGGTGTTTAACTATATGTTATCACTTTACATCACAGGTGATCTAACTGTCGTTAATTACATTAACTGTTGTTCGCAAAATGAATGAAAGTAGGTCGGTATTATCCACAGTACTGGAAAGAGGCCTGCCAAAACTCACATTCAAAACCAGTCACGGAAGCACATTCTGCAAAAAAACACGTCTGTGAAGAGAACATTATGCTGTCTTAAACAATGTCACCTGATATTCTAAAGTGGAATAAGTGGAAATATAAAGTAAATCAGCACCAACCAATAATCAATAGACAAACCAATCGTAATCTATTGATAATTAATGGTCTCTGTGGAACTGTTGTATGAAAGCAGTATCGCACTTGAATTTGTGCTGTTATACTGAATGTTTCCCTCATAGCATGATTGTGATTATTACAATTATTAACACTGTACAATTTAAAACGTCTGACAGGATTTTTGTGCCGCTGTGCTTCAGCGTTTCTGTACACCTCCTGGGTATTTAGTCACACATGCATGTAACTTAATGAAATGGTGTTAGATTACAATTAGCTTCTAAATGTATCATGAGCTCAAGGGAATTTTTGCCTATTACACCAGTTAATAGAATGCTAAAAAAAAAAAAAAAAAAAATCTGAAATCATTTTCAACACTTTTTCTCAATTAAACTTGCTGTGCCTGAAACCTTTCTGATTACTCAGGAGATTAACCTTCCATTAAAATCTTGCTGCTCTTGTTTCCAGAGACGAGCCCACGAACAGACTGGCCAAGATTGGGCCACCATTGTCTCCTTATAAAGTCAGAAACGAGCCACCTGCAGTGCAGGTAGAGAGAGAAGATCCACCAGAGGAGCCTCCAGGTACAGTACAGCCTGTTTCTGTAAATACA
Source organism: Clarias macrocephalus (assembly GCA_011419295.1). Lineage (NCBI taxonomy): Eukaryota > Metazoa > Chordata > Actinopteri > Siluriformes > Clariidae > Clarias > Clarias macrocephalus. The sequence goes on along the minus strand of JAAGKR010000877.1, from coordinate 88,345 downwards.
GGACAATGGACAATGTACAGCAATGCTTATTCAACACTCTCAGGCTGCAGATATTGCTGGCATTAACAAAAACTTTATATCATATATTAAGAGAAACATCTCTTGTTTAATTTCTGTACTTTTCTCTTTCTCGATTGTTGTTTGTTGTAGTTTTTTTTTTTTTTTTACTTTGTCTCTGAGATGCCAATCTCATCATTATGCAATCTCTGGGGGCCTAGAGCCTATCCTAGGAGACACAAGACAGGGTACACCCTGGACAGGGTGCTAATCCATCACAGGGCACACACACATACACACACTACAGCCAATTTGGGAAGGAAACCTACCAAGCACGGGGAGAACATACAAACTCCATGGACACAGAGACGGGAATCGGACCCAAACCCTGGAGGCGCAAGGCGACAGTGCTGACCACAACACTACCATTGCCACATAGTGCTGCTGAGCCTAGACTTGACCAACTGATTTAACCCCAGATCGTAACTGCCGCTAGAGGCTTGTACAGTGACCGCTATGCATGATGGTGCATCACTTTATACACTTTCCTTCTTACCCTGGTGCACCCTTCCAAGGTCGGTCTAGACTAATGAGACCTCACAACCTTTCTCCATTGCTCCAATGTTTATGCTGTCTATCAAATTGAAGCCTTTTTTTCCCGATTAGCCTCACTGCAGTAACAAGTGGTTTTAATAATAAAATTTTAATAATGCACCAGATGGTTCTTAACCCAATTCCAGTAATGTCAGGGGCAGTATTTTTTGACCAGGCTGTGTGTATAAAAATGCAAACGATGCATTTTGGGTAAACCATTTTAGACTCTCCTGACGTTACTTAAGATTTTAAAGTGTCTGTCTTTGCATATATGAATCCCAGACGCCAATCACTTATAGAGGACAGAAGAAGAGATGTTACAGTAAATCAAACCAAAACTAATGGCTTCATCATTTTTATTTCTTTTCAGCCCCGATTAGAAAAACACCCAAAATTCTGCTGCGGCCAAGTCCTGAGGATGAAGAGCTGTACGGGTGAGTACTGTAGGTTTACTCTATAGATTCGCTGACTCAAATTGTAACATTCTTTTGTAGCTAGTTAACTAAAATAACAGTAAGGCCTATGGTGTCACTACTGTATGTTTTGTAATAATCACTTTTTGTGATAAAAAAAAACATGTCCTGTTGGTTCCTTTTTGTTCTACAGTAGTTCTTGTGTTTGTGTTAACAACGATAAACCTTTACACGCATAGGTTCAGCCGCGTGCATGGTGTGAGCAGACACTCAACAATTCCACACAAGCAACTCTGTTTATCCTCTCCTTATCACACCATGCACGAGGCTGAACCTATGCATGTGAGGGTTTATCGTTGTTGTTTATGCTTGCTGATTAAAAACCTTTGAGTCAAAGCTCTTTACATTTAATGAGTTTCTACCCGCTACAAGTAATTAACACATGCTAACAGATTGCCATTTTTTTCACAACACAGGAACAGGAACTGGAACAAAAAGGAACCAACAGGACACGTTATTTTAGTACACAAACAAAGATTAGTGTCACCATGGTTAAGTTTAATAAGATAGAACAAAGGTTTCCTAATTTTTTTTTTTTTTTTTTAGTTAAGCCTATACGTCATGTACAGTATAGATTACTGCTCAGTGAAGTACTTTTCTTTACATTCAGAGCACAGGATCAACTATAATACCGCATCCCTGGAGCAGTCAGGGTTAAGGGCCTTGCTCAGGGGCCCAACAGCTGCAGATTGGTGGAGCTGTGGCTTGAACCACCGACCTTCTGATCAATAACCCAGAGCTTTAACCCTCTGAGCTACTACTGCCCATTTAAGCTCCATTAAAAAGTCCCATGGTGGTACAAAATGTTAGGGTCTAAGAATAGCCTTAAGATAAACTCTGTTAGCTAGAAGCTATCGCAACAGCCTGTGCAGCAGTAAAAACAGATCCATGTCGAGGGATGTTTCATGTGTTATAAGATACAGTACTTCAGATTTGATTGCTTTCATACTAAGGTTCTTGTAGGCCAGCTCAGTGTGCTATGGTCAAACATACTGTACTAAACATACTAAACACTGCTTCTTTTCAAGTTCTAATAGGTTTTGGTTGTTATACAGATTAGAAACCCAAGAAACTTGGTACTGGACCTATAGGAGTGGGTACACTTGATTGCAAAAAAGTTTCAATTTTAGGTATTCATCCTTTCCTTCTTAAGGACTATTGCATATAGATAATCTAGAACTAGCTTTCCAGTCTTCTGGGCACATGGTAGTGTAAAGGACGTGACGGAGTCCCATGATAAAATCCTTGATAACTGCATAATTTTCCAACCCTTTGTCAGTGTCTGTCTCTCTTTTAACTACTTTCAGGCCAAATACTATCATGGTGAGCTTCCAGAAAGGAGAGAGCGTCGGCTTGCGGCTTGCAGGGGGGAACGACGTGGGCATCTTCATCGCCGGTGTTCAGGAGGGCAGTCCTGCAGAAGAGGAGGGCCTCCATGTTGGGGACCAGATTGTGAAGGTGCAGGCTTTATATAGGTGCAAGTGAAATATATCTTAGAGACTAGATCAGACATTGTTGGACATCCAGTCAGTCTACATTTACATTTAGGCATATGGCAGATGCCCTTATCCAGAGCGACTTAAATGATCTCATTTTACATCTGAGCAGTTGAAGGCTAAGGGCCACACTCAAGGGCCCGACAGTAGTAGCTTGGTGGTGCTGGGGTTTGAACCAGGGCCCTTCTGATCACTAGTCCACTGCCTTAACAACTGCTCCGTCTAACAGCATAGTATAATAAACATATCATAAATCATCCTTTGACACAAGCTCTAGATGCATATTGTTTCCTGGATGATTTAGTAAAAGAAATACTTTGCTTGCTTTGTATAAAACTGGTTGTGATTTTCACTTGCAGGTGAATAATGTGGACTTTCGAGGAATCATACGCGAGGAGGCGGTGTTGTTCCTGTTGGAGCTTCCCAAAGGAGAAAACATCACTATACTGGCGCAGAGCAAAGCGGACGGTGAGTCTTCTGCCTTTACATACTGAGTCTTCTGCCTTTACTAGCCCACACATACAGTATTGTGACCATATGACCTCAATTTATTGTATTAAGGCATCATTAAGGACATAATTAATTGTAAGTGCATGATTTTCAAAACATTTAATACAAAGTAATATGACGTACTGGATCAAATACTGCCAAATAGTGAAGGTCAGTGCAATAATTGTTAAATAAATCCAGTTCATGGTGATTAATGTGATAATTTAAAAAAGCAATATAATGGAAATATTTGTTAGATAGTCCAACGTTTGCCATGCTTTCATTTATAGATCATCTCAGTTTTGTTTATATTTTTATACTCAGTTTCTCTTTCATACACATACACAGTGTGTGTAAGAGTAATGACCAGACCACTAGCTTGTTCCCCAGTATTCAAAACTGCCCTTTAAGAGGCCACATCTAATATGCGTGGGCAGTCGATTCTCTTGTCAGCCTTTCGTACATGGCTTCAGATACAGTACATACCCAAATCACCAGTAGTAAAACGTTTAACAATTACAGCTTCTGCTTGTGTGTATTGCTCCCTCAGTATAGTAGTGTACGTGTTTAGGTGAGAAATGCTTAAGCAAGCATGACAGATTTAAGAGCAGCCCAGGCTGTTTTTTAATATCTAATCAGGTGTGTAGTCACTCCTCTGTAATGGCTGTATGGATCATGGTGAGTTATTGGATTTGGAGACCAACCAGAATCTCGTCCTGCCTCGCAATCTCCTGCCAGGATGAACAGCACTGACCTTTACTGTCAGAGCTTTGCTTTGCTTCAGTTCTGCATTGCTTTGCTGTTGTATAACCATGTACGTCAGGGCTCTTAAAATTTATTTCATTGTAAATTAAATGCAATTTACATATTTTCAAAAGCAAAATATCCATGCCTGGGAAAACTCATCAGATGTCTGATTTTTGGTAAACAGCCAGTTGGGTTTTGGGCAAAAATGTAGATTTTCTACCAATAACACACTTATGTTAAAGGAAAAAATAAAGATTAACATTTTACTATGTCAAGGGCTTTGCACACGGTCACAGATGTCTAAGATTACATGTTCTCCTTTTAGTCACCAAAACATGTTTGTAAATGGTGTTAAAAATGTCTCTATTTGTGTCCTAGTTTACGAAGACATCCTCGTGTCCGGACGAGGAGACTCCTTCTTCGTGCGGACTCACTATGACTATGAGAAGGAGCAGCCGCAGTGCCTGGCCTTTTCCAGAGGGGACATCTTCAAAGTGGTGGACACCCTGTACGATGGCAAGCTGGGAAACTGGCTGGCTATCCGTGTGGGCAAGGATAACCAGCTGCTGGAGAAGGGCATCATTCCCAACAAGAGCAGGTGAGCCATGTGGTAGAAAAACACAGAGATTACCAGTGTGGACCGATCAGCCATGACATTAACACCACCGCCAGGTGAATTGAATAGCATTTATTATTAATTGTATACCAATAAACTGGTGACAGGATTGTGCGAATCTGAGGCTCACCCATGGCTGCAGGGACTAAAAGCCAACCACCTTGCCATGATCCCACAGAAAAGCCAGTAATGCAGCAGAAACTGCCCAAAAAAGGTCATTGTTGCCATGATTGAAAGGCACTAGAACACACTAGGTGTTCTAGTGCCAATTCTATCGGATTGGATTGTTTCCATATTCACAATCCAATTGGAAATCCGGACGAACAATGCACCGGACAAACAAATCCAATCCCTCGGGGCCTTGCCCGCACCCCACAGCACCCAGATGATCTGCTGTACAGACGTCACTTTCGGAGGGTCCAGAGCCACCCCGTAGCACAAGGGAAACCCTTTTAGTGTTAATGCTTTTAAAGTTATGGCTGATCAGTGAAGAATGGATTTGGTTGGGTTTGAGTTAGAATAGCAAAGCCGCTTTAACCCCCTCTCTCACCTTTTCCTGGTCTCCTGTCTCTCTGCCTCCAGGGCTGAACAGATGACTAATGTCCAGCACACTCCTAAAGTCTCCAGCAGTGACAGAGCTGACTTCTGGAGGCTTCGAGGCCAGCGAGCAGCTAAGAAGAAGGACTTGCGCAAGAACCGGGAAGACATGAGCCTCGTCTCGACTCGCTTCCCCGCCTATGAGCGGGTGGTGCTCAGAGAGGGTAGGCAGACAAAAAGTAACAGAGGTAGCCATAAAGAAACAGAGACATATATTAAGAGTAGAACATCGGAACATGTAAATAGCTCCCAGGTCTGTGGAAAATGATTAAACTGTGAAAGACTGGTGCGTTCGTGAGGCAGTAGGAGAAGGAGCAGGTGCTGATTAAACATTTACAATCTCGTTACAGTGAGAACCATTCACTGACAAACCCTGAGGGCAGAACTGATACAAAGAGCATGTCTCATTCTCCCCATTACCAATACGCTAATGTAGGGAATGAGAAAGAGAGAGAAAGAAAATGACTTATTTTCTAAGATTAGGATCTGAACATGGGGACATCACTGGCTGCACAAATCAACATCTTAAAACGTGTACACAAACTGCAATAAGCATGATTTATTCATTAAGAAAGGATAACTCTGCTTCATCATTAAGAGCTTTACAATTATAGGTTCAGCTGTACAGTCACTTTGTTGCTGTCCTCAAGTCTGTTTTTATGTACTTCAGTTTTGAGTTTTGCATTCTAGATTACAAAAGAAAAAAATCTACTCATCGAACACTTCAACTTTATTCTTATTGTGATGGAGACAATATTATTCGAATTCAGCTAGTATTTTAATAAACCTGTTAGTTAGCCCTAGGTACCACTGGTTCCTTGATTTAATTTAACAGTTTTCAGGCATATTGTTCTGATAACTTCTAATAACTTCTTATTGTTCTAATAAATTCTCTGTAAAAAAATAAATAAAATAATAATAATATATATATATATATTTTATCATTATTTATTTATTAAAATTTTTTTTTACAGAGAATTAATTTAGATGATATTGAGATGATATTGTAATTGCACCAGATCTACTACGTATGCATAGAGGTGAAGTTTAAAATATTGTATAATGCTGTTTATTTTCTAATTTCTCAAACCTCTCTCTATCTGTCCTGCAGCTGGTTTCAGGAGGCCCGTGGTCCTTTTCGGTCCTATAGCTGACGCTGTTGCTAATAAACTGGCCACCGAGCTGCCAGAGGAGTTTGTCATTGCCAGTGAGTAGTGGCGCATACAGTAGATCTAAAAACTTTCCTTAGTGTGACATAATTGATCATATTCGACTTAGAGAGGGGATTCCTTCAGCATAGAGGAGGCACATTGGTCCTATAGATACGCTTACTGGCTTGTTGAAATGAGCAGTATGTAATGTTGTGTAGGTATTCATATTCTTCATATATGCCTTGAATTATTTTTGTGGAAAAGGAAAAGCTGATTGAAATTGGGAAAACTATCCCGATCCAACACATTGTAATATTTTTAAAAGGCTTTAAAAAAAACTAAATGTGATTATTACAGATATACACTACCAGTTAAAAGTTGGACACCCCTTCTAAATCCATGGTCTTTTTTTTATTTTAATTTCTTTATACTCTGTAAAACAGTGCTGAAGCATCCAAAATATACAATCATCACCTTTAAACAGTTAATATTAAGATGTATCTACTGTTTATGCTCTGTAAAACCTTCATAACGGCTGTAATCTAAAAGTCCAGTGACACTAAATGAACTTCTTCTCTGCAGCAAATGTAGGTTTTAGTCTTTCTGTCCTAGGAAGGTCTTCACGAGAGCCAGTTTCATCATAGTGCTTGATGGGTTTTGCAAATGCACTTGACAATACTGTTCTCGAGACTGTTCAAGGATAGCTGACCTTCCCGTCTTAAAATAACAACTGACTGTTGTTGTTATTCCTTAGTTACATAATTCTGAAATTTTCAAATCCTGCATTATAAGGTGTCCCCAAACTTTCGACTGGTAAAATATTTAACATTACTGTTAAACTGCACATTTACGTTTCGGAGGGAAAAATCACTCCCATGAATATTTCATACATAAGAGTTAGTTTCATTTTAAACCAGCTAGTGATATTCCAGGGACTTCTCCGTAGAATCATTTCTAATCATTACTCTGTTCTGTGATGCCTGCTCATTAGAAACAGAGCCTAAAGATGCAGGGTCAGAGAAGTCTTCCGGGGTGGTGCGTCTCAACACCATCCGACAGATCATCGAACAGGTAAAACATACACCGATCATGTTCACTCATGCCTTGTACCATATGCCCCATAAACTTAAAACTGGCCATGAAAGTTATAGAGTAGTTTAGAGTATTCCCATCATTTGTATGCTTCTTACAAAAACATGCACATTGATTCCTAAATCTACTGTATAACAGAATTAACTGTTTATTATTCCTGTATTCAAATATCAATGTATTCTCTTCCTTTTCCTCTGTCTCCTGCTCTCCCCAGGATAAACATGCTCTGCTGGACGTGACCCCGAAGGCCGTGGACACACTAAACTACACGCAGTGGTACCCCATCGTCGTTTTCTTTAATCCAGACAGTAAGCATGGGGTTAAGACCATAAGGCAGAGGATCATCCCTAACTCAAACCGCAGTGCCCGCAAACTCTATGACCAGGCTATGAAGCTCAGGAAAAACTGCTCACACCTCTTCACCGGTGAGTCCCAGAGATATACAGTACTCTATGTTTTATGTATTTACCCCGACAGTATGTGTGCATGTGCGTCTTGTGGAAATTACCAAACAATAACAAATCATGGCGTGACCCTTACCAGAGCTGGTCATGTGAAGAGAACAGTGACTTTATTTTATTACCATAAGATGTAGCTGAGCCTAGACCTGATCAACTAAATCAACCCCAGATCATAACACTGCCTCCAGACGCTTGTACAGTGGACGCTATGCATGATCGCTTCATGCATTTCCCTTCTTACCCTGATGCATCCATTACTCTGGAACAGGGTCAGTCTGAACTCCTCAAATCACATGACCTTTATGCTTTCTACCAAATTGAAGCTCACACAGCTGTTTAGTCTCACCACTAAATTTATGACGACATTTCTTCCACAGAGTTGACGGTTTATCATTACCCTTGCAGATTTCACGGTTCTTAAACAATGTTCCAGTAATTTCAAATTGATGTAGAACAAAAATTTGACCCTTCTGAAATGGTGATTTTTTTTTTTTTTTGGCTAAGCAATATATATAAGGAAAGAAAGTACTGAACAGAGTTTCTCCATTTGATATTAGCTTGTGTCTGATATTCATGCTCAGCATGCTTCTGGAAAATTAGTGATTTTAGCAGTCAGTGGAAATGTGGTTAACTAAATAGGTCAATAAGGTGAATCTGCAGAACAAGGTGCTCAGATCGAACATCTTAATTTTTCTCACTCTCTTCCTCCCG